>WNWK01025264.1:0-28746 GCA_009830355.1 Cherax destructor | reverse complement strand
TCTATAAAATTTTACGGGAATTGAAGTAAAAACTCATTCCCCTTTCCCCAGATGTTTTTATTTTTAAATGTAAATTGTTTTTTTAAATTTTAAAAATTTCAGAAAACCCACAAAAATTGTTCCTATGTACACTTTTACTCTTAAATAAAGACAATTAAAGTTTTTGGTTTTTTCTTCAATTTTTTGGGGTTTCGTATTTGTAGTCCAGAGTTCATAGATGAAGAAATTTTTTAAAATTTATGAAATAGCAAATGATTTAAAATACCCTAGAAACAAAATTTGGATAAATCTTTAAAATATTGGGAATACTTTTTACAACCTTAAAAAAGGGAAAAACCAACCTTATTAAACCCAAAAATATTTTGGGTTCCCCCTTACCATGTTTTTGGTTGATATGCCTTCCTTTCTTAAGAATTTTAATATCAGTTGTTTTTAAAAATCTTGATACAGTAAAAAGATTTTTGAAAAAAATTTCCCCCCCAAAATGCTGACGGTTGTCTATAAGTTTCCCCTTTAAAATAGGGATAAAGTTTATTAGGGAAAAACCAAAAGTCTTGAACTAAGATTAAAACAACATAAATATAGCATTAGAACGGGACAAGATTCTAATGCTTTTATTTATTCATGTGAGAGTTTTTAACCATCCAATTGATTTTAAAAATGCTGAGAAGGTTGTATCAAGCAAGTCCATGGTTGAGGGGAAATATAATAGAATCATGTTTCATTAAAAGCAGTTTTGAAAATAATATTAATATTTTTTTGGTTTATATAAATTGGATTATTTTAATTTATCTAAAATTTGGGGTAGAATTTAATGATAAATTGGACTAATCTTAATTTTGGGAAGAGTTTCAGGTCCTTTCTATGTTCCTTCAAGAGTCTGCTTGTTACCTACTGTGAGGTAAGTTTTTTATGATGTGACTGAGGTGTAGTCTTGCCCTAAATATAGCCTTCTTGTCATGTTTTTTATAGTTCCGATAATGTGAGAAAAAAGCGCTTAATTTTATTTATAGTTTTGTATTGCATTTATAATAATATATATATATATATATATATATATATATATATATATATATATATATATATATATATATATATATATATATATGTCGTGCCGATTAGGTAAAACTTGCGATTTTGGCTCAAATAGCAACGCTCTTCTTGCCATATACGACAAGCGAAAATTTGGGTATGCAATAATTTCGCAAAAATTATTCTGAACTTAACGAAAAAATATATTTCAATGTGTTTGTTTATTATTAAATTAATGTTAACGTATCTAAAATATATTTAGTTGGGTTAGGCTAAATTAAATTGCGCTTGTTGTAATAAGGTTAGGTAGGTTTTCAAAGTTTCTCTTGGTACAAAACTATAAATTTTTACATTAACATAAATGAAAAAATATACATATCTTTAAACGTATAAGAGAATTTTTAGAAAGGACTTAATTTTAAATGAGTTCTTGCTAATTGACCAGTTTTACCTAATCGGCACGACATATATATATATATATATATATATATATATATATATATATATATATATATATATATATATATTATATTATTGTACTCCCCTGAATATGACTCACTCCTGAGATCTATCTTCAAAAAGACACTGAATCTGTCACTGGAAGATCAACAATGGGATCAGACAACAACATGTAACAATATGTACTAGACATGTATCTCTCACCTCGTGTATTGTATATGCCATCTTTATATCAATAGTATCTCTTAAATCTTTTGTACCATATTATGTAATAAAATATACCTATTGGTAAAAAAAAAAAAAAAGATGGGTGGTAGGAGAAGTGGAATATTCAAATGGCATCAGGAAGAAATCCAAATATTCTTTCTTGAAGCCTTTTATCCACTTCTCCGAGGCTATGGGTCCCACAATTTGTACCAGAGGTGGACCCTATCCTATATATATATATATATATTATATAATATATATATATATATATATATATATATATATATATATATATATATATATATATATATATATATATATAATATAATATGAGTAAGGAGAGAGAGAGAGAGAAGAGAGAGAGAGAGAGAGAGAGGAGAGAGAGAGAGAGAGAGAGAGAGAGAGAGAGAGAGAAGAGAGAGAGAGAGAGAGAGAGAGAGAGAGAGAGAGAGAGAGAGAGAGAGAGAGAGAGAGAGCACTCTCCAGAAAAAAAAACAGTTTTATCAATATTTCTAAACAAACACATTACTGGCACTCATTCCCCGAGGTATTTAGCGTTGTACCAGAGGCGCACTGCATCTCCTCGCCCACCTGAAACCTGTGTACATTAATTATTATGTAAAATTTCTCGTTACCACCAAAAATCCGTAATTTTATGACAGTGTGTGTGTGAGTGTGTTGAAACATAAGCCTCGAGATTATGATGGAAAACCCAGCTCATTTATATTTTTAGTTGCTGCGGCAATAGATTACATGTAATACATGTAAGATTATATATTATTGTTTTTTAGAGGATGGATTTGGAAAAAAATAAGTGAACTAATGCCACCTGATTCAACAAAAACATGTCAAATGTGTGTAGATTTGTTGATGGTTAAAGTTTGCTTCTTCACAGTTTGAACAAAATGTTAATTTTGAATGTGTAACTTGAGATACTGTGAATGTGAATAATGAGAACATTTGTTAAAAGTTTCATTTTTTATTATAATAAGTATGGAAGCACACACACACACACACACACACACACACAAAGTATTTCTTCAGTCATAGAGTTGTCAGGAAGTGGATCAGTCTGGAAAGTGCTGTAGTGGAGGCAGGAACCATACATAGCTTTAAGATGAGTTATGAGGCTCATGGAGCAGGGAGAGAGTGGCCTAGTAGCGACCAGTGAAGAGGCGGTGCCCAGGACCTGTGATTCGACCCTGCAACCACAGTTAGGTGAGTACATACACACCAAAAACCAATGTATGTAAAACAATAGCAAGATAAAGCAGACGAAACCAACGCCTTCATTAACCTGCCACAATGTTGATGCCAGTGTCACTCATCACACGTCAGAACAAACCTTTGTGTTGAGTGAGCCTGTGTGTGTGTGTCATCACTATCAGTGTCACAACTGTGTCATTAATGTCAGTGTCACAACTGTGTCATCACTATCAGTGTCACAACTGTGTCATTAATGTCAGTGTCACAACTGTGTCATCACTATCAGTGTCATAACTGTGCCATCACTGTCAGTTCACATCTGTATCGTCAAAGTCAGTGTCACAACTGTGTCATCGCAGCCAGTGTCACATCTGTGTCATCACTGTCAGTGTCACAACTGTGTCATCACTATCAGTGTCACAACTGTGTCATCACTGTCAGTGTCACAACTGTGTCACAACTGTGTCATCACTATCAGTGTCACAACTGTGTCACAACTGTGTCTTCACTATCAGTGTCACAACTGTGTCATCACTGTCAGTGTCACAACTATATCATCAATGTCAGTGTCACAACTGTGTCATCACTATCAGTGTCACAACTGTGTCATCACTGTCAGTGTCACAACTGTATCGTCAAAGTCAGTGTCACAACTGTGTCATCGCAGCCAGTGTCACATCTGTGTCATCACTGTCAGTGTCACAACTGTGTCATCACTATCAGTGTCACAACTGTGTCATCACTGTCAGAATCACAGCTGTATCATTACTGTCAGAATCACAACTGTGTCTATGTAGCCAGAATCACAACTTGTCATACCTGAGTCATGAAATTCAACAGCTAAGTCATTACTGTCAGAATCACAACTGTGTCATCACTGTCAGAATCACAACTGTGTCATCACTGTCAGAATCACAGCTGTGTCATCACTGTCAGAATCACAACTGTGTCATCACTGTCAGAATCACAGCTGTGTCATCACTGTCAGAATCACAGCTGTGTCATCACTGTCAGAATCACAGCTGTGTCATCACTGTCAGAATCACAGCTGTGTCATCACTGTCAGAATCACAGCTGTGTCATCACTGTCAGAATCACAGCTGTGTCATCACTGTCAGAATCACAGCTGTGTCATCACTGTCAGAATCACAGCTGTGTCATCACTGTCAGAATCACAGCTGTGTCATCACTGTCAGAATCACAGCTGCGTCATCACTGTCAGAATCACAGCTGTGTCATCACTGTCAGAATCACAGCTGTGTCATCACTGTCAGAATCACAGCTGTGTCATCACTGTCAGAATCACAGCTGTGTCATCACTGTCAGAATCACAGCTGTGTCATCACTGTCAGAATCACAGCTGTGTCATCACTGTCAGAATCACAGCTACTCTACAAGCAGTGGAGAAATTATTCTTACAGAATAAATGATGTTGACGTTGTCGTTATTAAGACTGATTTGAATTATAGAAAAATATATTGTTGTAGTGAGTATTGTTGTAGTGAGTATTGTTGTAGTGAGTATTGTTGTAGTGAGTATTGTTTGTAATGAGTATTGTTGTATTGTTGTAGTGAGTATTGTTGTAGTGAGTATTGTTGTATTGTTGTAGTGAGTATTGTTGTAGTGAGTATTGTTGTAGTGAGTATTGTTGTAGTGAGTATTGTTGTAGTGAGTATTGTTGTATTGTTGTAGTGAGTATTGTTGTATTGAGTTTTGTTTTGTAGTGAGTATTGTTTGTATTGTTGTAGTGAGTATTGTTGTAGTGAGTATTGTTGTAGTGAGTATTGTTGTAGGAGTATTGTTGTAGTGAGTATTGTTGTATTGTTGTAGTGAGTATTGTTGTATTGTTGTAGTGAGTATTGTTGTAGTGAGTATTGTTGTATTGTTGTAGTGAGTATTGTTGTAGTGAGTATTGTTGTATTGTTGTAGTGAGTATTGTTGTAGTGAGTATTGTTGTAGTGAGTATTGTTGTAGTGAGTATTGTTGTAGGGAGTATTGTTGTAGTGTATTAGTAAGTATAGGTGTATTGTTCTGGTGACTATTGTTGTAGTGTTCTAGTAAGTATTGGTGTATTGTTGTAGTGAGTATTGTTGTACTGTTCTAGTGTTCCAGTGAGATAGTGTTGTAGTGTTCTTCTAGAGAGTTAGTGTTGAAGTATGTTCTAGTGAGATACTTGAAAGAAAAATCTTTATTTTAATGATTCTGATTCTCATAAATGGCTTTCTGTATTTGCAACTGCGTAGTTGTTGTCGTTGCTATGCCCCGGCGGCTGCCCGAGTGCCCATGGTATGCTACGGTAGAAGCTTCCACAGGAATGGGAATGGATTGCCTGGTGATTATGGCGGAATGACTGGCCGTTGTTGGTGGTGCCAATAACAGGGAATGGGAACTGTTGGGAATGGCTTGTATGGCTGGGAATGTTCCTAGAAATGACCTATTTTAGCGCTGATGTCCCTGTCAATAGCCTGTATGCAAATATACTCGCGGGGGAAAAAGTGCCTAGCTTTAATTGTTCACATTTGTGCAAAAAATGTACGAATGAGTTGAGTGGAGATAAAGTACGAATAACTTGAGTAGAAATAATGTACAAATGAGTTGAATAGATATAATGTAAGAATGAGTTGATTAGAGATAACGTACGAATGAGTTGAGTAAAGATAACGTACGAATGAGATGAGTATAGATAACGTACAAATGAGCTGAGTAGAGATAAAGTACGAATGAATTGAGTAGAGATAACGTACGAATGAGTTGAGTAGAGATAACGTACGAATGAGTTGACTAAAGATAACGTACGAATGAGTTGAGTAGAGATAACGTACAAATGAGCTGAGTAGAGATAACGTACGAATGAGTTGAGTAGAGATAACGTACGAAGGAGTTGAGTAGAGATAACGTACGAATGAGTTGAGTTGAGTAGAGATAACGTACGAATGAGTTGACTAAAGATAACGTACGAATGAGTTGAGTAGATATAACGTACGAAACAGGGAAGTTGAGTTGAAATATATATTTACCTTCCCCCCAATTTTTGTTTTTATATATTCAGCTTAAAACTCTTTTATTGGGAACTTGGAAGATTTTCTGAGGTGTAAACTGATCTTGGAACTTACTAGTGGAAGATTAACCTGGAGCTTTATTAAGATGATAAAGTTCTAAGAAACTTTAACCCTTTTATAACATTTCCCTCCTCCCACACCCCTCCATCTATCACCCCTCCATTAACACCATTTCATCCATCACCCCTCCATCCCATACACCTCCGTCCATCACTCCTCCGTCTATCACCCCTCCATCTATCACCCCTCCATCTATCATCCCTCCGTTAACACCCTTCCATCCATCACCCCTCCATCCCATACCCCTCCGTCCATCACTCCTCCATCTATCACCCTTCCATCTATCACCCCTCCATCCTCACCCCTCTATCTATCACCCCTCCATCCCATACACCTCCGTCCATCACTCCTCCGTCTATCACCTCTCCATCTATCACCCCTCAATCCTCACCCCTCTATCTATCACCCATCCATCCATCACCCCTACATCTATCACCCCTCCGTTCATCACCCCTCAATCCATTACCCCTCCATCTATCAGCCCTCCATCCATCACCCCTCCATCTATCACCCCTCCATCCATCGCCCCTCCATCTATCACCCATCCATCCATCATCCTTTCATCCATCACCACTCCATCTATCACCCCTCTATTAATCACCTCTCCATCTATCACCCCTCAATCCATCACCCCTCTATCCACCACTCCTCTACCCATCTCCCCTTAATCCCACACCCCTCCATCCATCTCCCTTCCATCTATCACTCCTCCATCCATCACCACTCCATCCATCACCACTCCATCTATCACTCATCCATCCATCACCCCTCCATCTATCACCCCTCCATCCATCACCTCTCCGTCTATCACCCCTCCGTCTATCACTCATCCATCCATCACCCCTCCATTAATCACCCATCCATCCATCACCCCTCCATCCATCACCCCTCCATCGATCACCCCTCCATCGATCACCCCTCCATCCATCACCACTCCATCCATCACCCCTCCATTCATCACCCTCCATCCATAATCCCTCCATCCATCACCCCTCCATCCATCACCCCTCCTCCATTGCCCCTCCATCAAACACCTCTCCATCCATCGCCCTTCCATCCATCACCCCTTCATCCATCTCCCCTCCATCCATCGTCCCTCCATCCATCACCCCTTCATCTATCACCCTTCCATCCTTCACCTATCCATCCATCACCCCTCCTTCCATATCCCCTCCATCCATCATCCCTCCATCCATCACCCCTCCATCTATAACCCCTCCATCCATCACCCTTCCATCCATTGCCCCTCCATCAAACACCCCTCCATCCATCACCCCTCCATCCATCATCCCTCCATCCATCACCCCTCCATCTATAACCCCTCCATCCATCACCCTTCCATCCATTGCCCCTCCATCAAACACCCCTCCATCCATCATCCCTCCATCCATCTCCCTTCCATCCATCATCCCTCCATCCATCACCCCTCCATCTATCACCCATCATCCTGAGCCCTAAAATACATCATCTAGATACCTAAAATACATCATCTAGATCCCTAAAATACATCGTCTTGATCCTTAAAATACATTATCTTGATCCCTAAAATACATCATCCTGAGCCCTAAAATACATCATCTTGATCCCTAAAATACATCATCTTGATCCCTAAAATACATCATCTGGATCCCTAAAATACATCATTTTGAGCCCTAAAATACATCATCTTGATCCCTAAAATACGTTATCTTGAGCCCTAAATAATGTATCTTCTTGAGGTGAGAGAAGACTCAGGTGATGAAAGTATTGCTCATAATGAATTGCTTATCCTGCGCCACTAACTGTTCATCCTGCGCCACTAACTGTTCATCCTGCGCCACTAACTGTTCATCCTGCGCCACTAACTGTTCATCCTGCGCCACTAACTGTTCATCCTGCGCCACTAACTGTTCATCCTGCGCCACTAACTGTTCATCCTGCGCCACTAACTGTTCATCCTGCCCCACTAACTGTTCATCCTGCGCCACTAACTGTTCATCCTGCGCCACTAACTGTTCATCCTGCGCCACTAACTGTTCATCCTGCGCCACTAACTGTTCATCCTGCGCCACTAACTGTTCATCCTGCGCCACTAACTGTTCATCCTGCGCCACTAACTGTTCATCCTGCGCCACTAACTGTTCATCATGCACCACTAACTGTTCATCCTGCGCCACTAACTGTTCATCCTGCGCCACTAACTGTTCATCCTGTGCCACTAACTGTTCATCCTGCGCCACTAACTGTTCATCATGCACCACTAAGTGCTCATCGCGCGCCACTGCGCGTCACTAACTGCTCAAGGTGGGCCACTGACTTCATTGTGCGCCACTAACTGCCACACAGACAAAACTGCTCCTTCCTGCGGTCTAAACACTTCCTGTGGAGGGTAAAATGTTGCTCAGGGAGGAGGAAAAACGTGGCCTCAACGAGACACAAGTTGCTGCAAGTGTTCAAGTAAACTGATGTATCTTATTGTGTTGCAACATTCACTCCTTCCTCTTCCTGATTTCTGCTGTGAAATGAAACAAAGTCTGGCAGACACTGGCTACGTGTGCCCCAGCAGACACTAGCTACGTGTGCCCCAGCAGACACTGGCTACGTGTGCCCCAGCAGACACTGGCTGCGTGTAACCCAGCAGACACTGACTACGTGTGCCCCAGCAGACACTGGCTGCGTGTACCCCAGCAGACACTGGCTACGTGTGCCCCAGCAGACACTGGCTACGTGTGCCCCAGCAGACACTGGCTACGTGTGCCCCAGCAGACACTGGCTACGTGTGCCCCAGCAGACACTGGCTACGTGTGCCCCAGTAGACACTGGCTACGTGTATCCCAGCAGACACTGGCTAGGTGTACTCCAGCAAGGACCTACCTAGAAAGGGCCTACCTAGCATGGCCCTACATATGATCCTACCTAGCATGAACCTACCTAGCAAGGAGTTGCCTACCTAACATGGCCCTATCTAGAAAGGAACTACCTTGCATGGACCTACCTAGCAAGGACCTACGGAGCATGGCCCTACCTAGTATGGACTTACTTAGGATGGACCTACCTAGCATGGCCCTACCTAGCATGGCCCTTCCTAGCATGGCTCTACCTAGTATGGGCCTATCTAGCATGGCCCTTCCTAGCATGAACCTACCTAGAATGGTCCTGCCTAGCAAGGACCTACCTACCTAGCACGGCCCTACCTATCAAGGACCTATCTAGCATGGACCTACCTAGCTAGGACCTACCTAACATGGCCCTACCTATGGCCCTACATGGCCCTACCTAGCACGGCCCTAATTTTCATGGCCCTACCTAGCATGGACCTACCTAGGATTGACATACCTAGCATGGACCTACCTAGCATGGACCTACCTAGCTAGGACCTGCCTAACATTGCCCTAAGGTACCTAGGGGAGAGAGAGAGAAAAAAAATAGTTTAAAATTAGTTTAAAGATTTACCAGCTTACGTGAGGTTATGGTCAATGACGAGGCCATTGACTTTAACCATAATTGCAGCGAGAGGTCAGGTAGAGGGGAAAGGTTCTCCAGATGTGAGAATATTACTTTTAATAAGGGTTAATGGGACTTTTGTATAGGGTCAAACAAAGTCAGTTTGTTGCAGTAATTGAGATGGCAAATAACTTGGAAATTTGATGGTAATTACCTGCTTTTAAGGAGGGACCTTAACAATTAGAGCCAAGGGAGGTTCGTAGCATTAACTGTCATGAAGGACTGAGCTAATCTCGTTGCTAGGGTGACGTAGGATTGACCTAATCTCATTGCTAGGTGGACGAAAGATTTACATAATCTCTTAGCAAGATGAACGAATAATTGACCTAATCTCGTAACAATGTTGACGAAGGATTCACTTAATCTCTCAGTAAGGTGGATCAATCAAGAAAGAGTAAATACATCAGGAGAGGAACGTTCCATACGGGATCTTACCAATGATAGGAGAAGTCTTCAAGGTGTTGAAGAAATGTGACAAGAAGTCGCTATAAAAGACCTGACTAAACTTACGAAAAATTAACCACAGTGACGAGACTTAATGAGGAGAGAAACACAAGAGTGATACTCTTAGTTTATAAACACTCGTCCACTAGCAACTAAGAGCAAATTTAGGCACATTTGAGAAGGTAGAAGTCAGCGACAGAACGATATAAATATTAAAAAAGTTCCCTTTGTCTTCTCAAGAGAAAAAACTCTTTTCTAGATAGAGGTTTGAGCATTAAACAGACGAGTTTGATCGTGTTGGATCCGAGTGGAAACATGTGGTTTTAAGGCTTTAGCGTGCTGTTGGAGTGTAAGCGAGATAACGTTTATGAATGGATTCACTGAAACCGGTTAGCCGAAGCTGAGTCCTGAGGTGGGAGGTACAGTGCCTGTGCTATGAAGGAGGGGCCGGGATGTGGCACTTCGGAAGATCATCTGAAGTGTGTGTGATGTCATCATTCTTCTGACAAGAGGGCTACCGAATGAATGATGGTGAACCATCATTCATCAGTCGTCCATGGTGGGCGACTGACGGTGTGGCTACAAAGAACAAATATTTACAATATTAACCTCAATACTTATTCTCCCTCACAATATTAACTTCCATATTAATTCTCCCTCACAATATTGGCCTTGTAAGGAACAGCTTAAAGCGTTTTGTATATATTTCTTTCATACCTGTGTTGAGGGTTAAGAGGACGAGTTGTGGCTGGCCACCTCCTCGCTACTTGTGGTGGTGCTGGTACATCAGAGTCTCCTAGCTCCCTGGGGAGTAACTACTTGTGGTGGTGCTGGTACATCAGAGTCTCCTAGCTCCCTGGGGAGTAACTACTTGTGGTGGTGCTGGTACATCAGAGTCTCCTAGCTCCTGGGAGTAACTACTTGTGGTGGTGCTGGTACATCAGAGTCTCCTAGCTCCTGGGAGTAACTACTTGTGGTGGTGCTGGTACATCAGAGTCTCCTAGCTCCCCGGGGAGTAACTACTTGTGGTGGTGCTGGTACATCAGAGTCTCCTAGCTCCCTGGGGAGTAACTACTTGTGGTGGTCCTGGTACATCAGAGTCTCCTAGCTCCCCGGGAGTAACTACTTGTGGTGGTGCTGGTACATCAGAGTCTCCTAGCTCCCTGGGGAGTAACTACTTGTGGTGGTGCTGGTACATCAGAGTCTCCTAGCTTCCTGGGAGTAACTACTTGTGGTGGTGCTGGTACATCAGAGTCTCCTAGCTCCTGGGAGTAACTACTTGTGGTGGTGCTGGTACATCAGAGTCTCCTAGCTCCTGGGGAGTAACTACTTGTGGTGGTCTGGTACATCAGAGTCTCCTAGCTCCCTGGGAGTAACTACTTGTGGTGGTGCTGGTACATCAGAGTCTCCTAGCTCCCTGGGGAGTAACTACTTGTGGTGGTCCTGGTACATCAGAGTCTCCTAGCTCCTGGGGAGTAACTACTTGTGGTGGTGCTGGTACATCAGAGTCTCCTAGCTCCCTGGGAGTAACTACTTGTGGTGGTGCTGGTACATCAGAGTCTCCTAGCTCCCTGGGGAGTAACTACTTGTGGTGGTGCTGGTACATCAGAGTCTCCTAGCTCCTGGGGAGTAACTACTTGTGGTGGTGCTGGTACATCAGAGTCTCCTAGCTCCCTGGGAGTAACTACTTGTGGTGGTCCTGGTACATCAGAGTCTCCTAGCTCCTGGGAGTAACTACTTGTGGTGGTGCTGGTACATCAGAGTATCCTAGCTCCTGGGGAGTAACTACTTGTGGTGGTGCTGGTACATCAGAGTCTCCTAGCCCTGGGAGTAACTACTTGTGGTGGTCCTGGTACATCAGAGTCTCCTAGCTCCTGGGAGTAACTACTTGTGGTGGTGCTGGTACATCAGAGTCTCCTAGCTCCCTGGGAGTAACTACTTGTGGTGGTGCTGGTACATCAGAGTCTCCTAGCTCCCTGGGAGTAACTACTTGTGGTGGTGCTGGTACATCAGAGTCTCCTAGCTTCCTGGGAGTAACTACTTGTGGTGGTGCTGGTACATCAGAGTCTCCTAGCTCCCTGGGGAGTAACTACTTGTGGTGGTGCTGGTACATCAGAGTCTCCTAGCTCCCTGGGGAGTAACTACTTGTGGTGGTGCTGGTACATCAGAGTCTCCTAGCTCCTGGGGAGTAACTACTTGTGGTGGTGCTGGTACATCAGAGTCTCCTAGCTCTCTGGGGAGTAACTACTTGTGGTGGTGCTGGTACATCAGAGTCTCCTAGCTCCCTGGGGAGTAACTACTTGTGGTGGTGCTGGTACATCAGAGTCTCCTAGCTCCCTGGGGAGTAACTACTTGTGGTGGTGCTGGTACATCAGAGTCTCCTAGCTCCCTGGGGAGTAACTACTTGTGGTGGTGCTGGTACATCAGAGTCTCCTAGCTCCCTGGGGAGTAACTACTTGTGGTGGTGCTGGTACATCAGAGTCTCCTAGCTCCCTGGGGAGTAACTAGTGTTGTTGACCTGGTGAGCGAAGTAAGGCAGTAGAGTCACTTTACTCCTGATTCTCCCAATATTAGGTTCTGTCTGTTAAAGTTAACTACATTACGTTAAGTTTTAACTTGGTCACTACCGTTCTCTGTCATAACTTATATGTCCTCTGGTAACCTCTGTTTTTCTTAACCTTTATAATTGGTGTTATATCGCACTAGTCTTGAGCTGTCAGTGGAAGGTGACTCCGACTCATGACAGTTTAACAGCTGTATCTGTCGTGTAGTCACTGACTGTATTGCCCGGAGAATCCCCTTAGCCTCAACACTGCCTAGCCACTGTAATTTGCCGTCAGCATGAAACCCTTCCTTGCATGACGACAACCTTTATCTACAACAACTTCAGGATGGAATATCCTCACATGACCTATCACGCCTGTACATAGCTAAGCACTACCTCTGATTAAATCAGGCTCCAGACTTAATTGTAAATTCTTAACAGATGTTTAGCGTTACTCTTACTCTAGCGTTAGACTTACTCTTATTATTTTTTTTCATTGCTTCAGAAAGGGTTAATGTTTCACGTTCTTCGTTTATGAAATAATAAAGATGTGTATTTTAAGATCAACCATATATCCTAATTTGATTTTTCCCCTGTTATTTTATTTTCTATTTTATTTTCCTAGAGAAAGTACTGGGAATAATTCTCTACCTTCGTCAGACCTCTGCAAGTATTCTCCCTCAAAATATTAACCACTATGTTTATTCACCCTCAGTATTAATCTATATATTTATTCTCTCTCCTCTTTCACAGAGAGTATATGCAGTAAATTATTGAAAACATGAGGGAGGGAGCTCTAAATGATCGTCTGAGCTGAAGCTCTATATTTATTTGAGTTAACTGAAATGTATATGACTAATGAAAGGAAATAAACTGGAAAAATGGTTGAAGAAGATATGTATATATATATACATCAGTGAATATACCCAAGTTCTTCAATGGTTGGTTATTCGATTTGAAGCCTATAGACTACACGAGGGTCATTTACGTTGCATGCCCCAGATTCAGTGACTAAAGTACACTCAGTGTATGTATACTGAGATATACAGCCCTCCAGGTGAGTATACACTGCTGCGCTCAGTATATATTCTCAGTATATATCGGGTCACCCTACCAAGGTAGGGTGACCCCGAAAAGAAACTGTCACCATCACTCACGCCAATAGACCCTCCTTCAATTACTAGAGGGGAGTTCCTTCTCTAGTTCCTCGGTCATGAAGTCAGATTTAAACAGTAACAACAGCCTGGTGGAACTATTATAGAATCCTATAATGGACTCTTTATGAGTAAGATATATAAAAATTGGATAGCTTTATTCCTAAACTTTTCGCCTACATAGTAGGCTTTAGTCGAATATACAGGTGACAGCAAAAGCAGGAGAGGTAGACGGTGTGGTCAGTCCAACACTGAAGTAGTTTTAAGGTTACCAGACCCTGAGCCTGGAGAGGTGTTCATCTTAGGAGCTGAGTACCTCTCCAGGCTGAGTACCTCTCCAGGCTGAGTACCTCTCCAGGCGGAGTACCTCTCCAGGCTGAGTACCTCTCCAGGCTGAGGGTTTTTCACTCTTAAGAAGCCCCGAGTTGGTACTCCCGTATTTGCAACCCTCTTATTTGCATATTATGTCTGTAATAAACGATATACACACAAGAGGGTTGGAAACACGGGAGTACCAACACGGGAGTACCAACACGGGAGTACCAACACGGGGCCTCCTACGAGTGAAACACCTGAACATTCTCAAGGATGACTGACTGACCACACAGTCTCTATCTCTACGCTGCTTCAGCTATCACTTCCGTATTCGACTGAAGACTGCCGTGTAGACCAAACCTTACGCTATGAAAATGCCCAACTGTTGAAAATGTCTAATTCACATACTGGTCGGTATTGTGAACTATTATTATGATTATAGCTTCTTGAGCTTATGTTGTAAAACCCTATAATATAATATTTTTAATATAATATATTAAATATATATTTAATTATTTAACTTCCTGGATATTCTGGAGGAAAAAATAATTGGTTAAGTGATTCTTAACAAATCATTACAAATTACTCTACTTTAAACTCTACTAATCATTTAAGAAAAGTTCTGAGGAGAACATTCAGGCACATTCATTAACATTTTGTTAGACTAAACCATAAAACTAATTAAAATGGCCTAAATACTAGGAAACTAAGACTTTAACACTAGGAAACTAAGACGTCAGCACTAGGAAACTAAGACGTCAACACTTGGAAACTAAGACGTCAACACTAGAAAACTAAGACGTCAACACTAGGAAACTAAGACGTCAACACTAGGAAACTAAGACGACAACACTAGGAAACTAAGACGACAACACTAGGAAACTAAGACGACAACACTAGGAAACTAAGACGACAACACTAGGAAACTAAGACGACAACACTAGGAAACTAAGACGACAACACTAGGAAACTAAGACGCAACACTAGGAAACTAAGACGACAACACTAGGAAACTAAGACGACAACACTAGGAAACTAAGACGACAACACTAGGAAACTAAGACGTCAACACTAGGAAACTAAGACGACAACACTAGGAAACTAAGACGACAACACTAGGAAACTAAGACGACAACACTAGGAAACTAAGACGACAACACTAGGAAACTAAGACGACAACACTAGGAAACTAAGACGACAACACTAGGAAACTAAGACGACAACACTAGGAAACTAAGACGCAACACTAGGAAACTAAGACGTCAACACTAGGAAACTAAGACGACAACACTAGGAAACTAAGACGACAACACTAGGAAACTAAGACGTCAACACTAGGAAACTAAGACGACAACACTAGGAAACTAAGACGTCAACACTAGGAAACTAAGACGACAACACTAGGAAACTAAGACGACAACACTAGGAAACTAAGACGACAACACTAGGAAACTAAGACGACAACACTAGGAAACTAAGAGCGACGCAACACTAGGAAACTAAGACGACAACACTAGGAAACTAAGACGACAACACTAGGAAACTAAGACGACAACACTAGGAAACTAAGACGACAACACTAGGAAACTAAGACGACAACACTAGGAAACTAAGACGACAACACTAGGAAACTAAGACGACAACACTAGGAAACTAAGACGACAACACTAGGAAACTAAGACGACAACACTAGGAAACTAAGACGACAACACTAGGAAACTAAGACGACAACACTAGGAAACTAAGACGCAACACTAGGAAACTAAGACGACAACACTAGGAAACTAAGACGACAACACTAGGAAACTAAGACGACAACACTAGGAAACTAAGACGACAACACTAGGAAACTAAGACGACAACACTAGGAAACTAAGACGAACAACTAGGAAACTAAGACGACAACACTAGGAAACTAAGACGACAACACTAGGAAACTAAGACGACAACACTAGGAAACTAAGACGTCAACACTAGGAAACTAAGACGACAACACTAGGAAACTAAGACGTCAACACTAGGAAACTAAGACGACAACACTAGGAAACTAAGACGACAACACTAGGAAACTAAGACGACAACACTAGGAAACTAAGACGACAACACTAGGAAACTAAGACGTCAACACTAGGAAACTAAGACGACAACACTAGGAAACTAAGACGACAACACTAGGAAACTAAGACGTCAACACTAGGAAACTAAGACGACAACACTAGGAAACTAAGACGACAACACTAGGAAACTAAGACGACAACACTAGGAAACTAAGACGACAACACTAGGAAACTAAGACGACAACACTAGAAACTAAGACGACAACACTAGGAAACTAAGACGCAACACAGAACAAAACATAGGAAACTAAGACGACAACTAGGAAACTAAGACGTCAACACTAGGAAACTAAGACGACAACACTAGGAAACTAAGACGACAACACTAGGAAACTAAGACGTCAACACTAGGAAACTAAGACGTCAACACTAGGAAACTAAGACGACAACACTAGGAAACTAAGACGACAACACTAGGAAACTAAGACGTCAACACTAGGAAACTAAGACGACAACACTAGGAAACTAAGACGTCAACACTAGGAAACTAGAGAACTGACAAAACACAAAGAAACTAAGACGCAACACTAGGAAACTAAGACGACAACACTAAGAAACTAAGACGACAACACTAGGAAACTAAGACGACAACACTAGGAAACTAAGACGACAACACTAGGAAACTAAGACGTCAACACTAGGAAACTAAGACGACAACACTAAGAAACTAAGACGACAACACTAGGAAACTAAGACGACAACACTAAGAAACTAAGACGACAACACTAGGAAACTAAGACGACAACACTAAGAAACTAAGACGACAACACTAGGAAACTAAGACGACAACACTAGGAAACTAAGACGACAACACTAGGAAACTAAGGCGACAACACTAGGAAACTAAGACGTCAACACTAGGAAACTAAGACGACAACACTAGGAAACTAAGACGACAACACTAGGAAACTAAGACGACAACACTAGGAAACTAAGACGACAACACTAGGAAACTAAGGCGACAACACTAGGAAACTAAGGCGACAACACTAGGAAACTAAGACGACAGCACTAGGAAACTAAGACGACAACACTAGGAAACTAAGGACACAACACTAGGAAACTAAGGCGACAACACTAGGAAACTAAGACGACAACACTAGGAAACTAAGACGACAACACTAGGAAACTAAGACGACAACACTAGGAAACTAAGACGACAACACTAGGAAACTAAGGCGACAACACTAGGAAACTAAGACGACAACACTAGGAAACTAAGACGACAACACTAGGAAACTAAGGCGACAACACTAGGAAACTAAGACGTCAACACTAGGAAACTAAGACGACAACACTAGGAAACTAAGACGACAACACTAGGAAACTAAGACGACAACACTGGTGGTCTGGTTAAAGGGGTTTAGAACCTCTGGACGACACAACTGTACATGTCACCTCTTCACCCGACAAGCATAATTTAATGCCTAAAATTGGGATTAAAATAAACTCGGCAACGACGACAAAAGGTTCCATCAACGACGTCAGGACGACACAAACTCATCCATCAACGACGCCAGGACGACACAAACTCATCCATCAACGACGCCAGGACGACACAAACTCATCCATCAACGACGCCAGAACGACACACTCTCATCCATCAACGACGCCAGAACGACACAAACTCATCCATCAACGACGCCAGGACGACACAAACTCATCCATCAACGACGCCAGGACGACAAACTCATCCATCAACGACGCCAGAACGACACAAACTCATCCATCAACGACGCCAGAACGACACAAACTCATCCATCAACGACGCCAGGACGACAAATTCATCCATCAACGACGCCAGGACGACAAACTCATCCATCAACGACGCCAGGACGACACAAACTCATCCATCAACGACGCCTGGACGACAAACTCATCCATCAACGACGCCAGGACGACAAACTCATCCATCAACGACGCCAGGACTGACAAACTCATCCATCAACGACGCCAGGACGACACAAACTCATCCATCAACGACGCCAGGACGACAAACTCATCCATCAACGACGCCAGGACGACACACTGTCATCAACATCTTTATAAATAATATATTAACAAATAATGACTTATCAATTAATCTCCTAAAAAAATAAAATAGAAAAGAATAAGTTTTACCAGAAATACATGATATACCAGTCTACAATAATATAATATTTCCTCCAAAAGTATTGGATGGAACTTTTTCTGTGTTGCCTCAAGACAAACAAACAAGAAAACTAAGAATTACGGCAGAATTTTCCTTGTTTTGAGCAGAGCTGAGTTAATAATACCTGCCAGCTCACAATACTCAAATTCTTTCGTTAATTCTCAAAACCCAACTGATTAATCTTTTAGTCTCACTTGATAATCTAGAAATCTTCTTATTAAACCCCTAATCTCACTGTTAATCTTTTAATTCCACTTGTTAATCTAGGAATCCCTTTGTTAATTATCTAACGCCAGTCTTAATCCTTTAATCTCACTTGTTAATCTAGGAATCCTCTTGTTAAATCTCTAATCCCACTGTTAATCCTTTAATTCCACTTTCAAATCTAGGATTTCCTCTGCCATATCTCTAATTCCATTTTTAATCTTTTAAACCCACTTGTTAATCTAAGATTTCAACTGTTAAATATCCAGCCCCCGGTAATAATCTAAGCTCTCTGTTAATCCTCTATCCAGCTGATCCTCTTGTACCCACTTGTTAATCCACGAATATCACTTTTAACACAATACTCTTCATAATCCTTTAATCCCCTAATTACCCCAGTTAATCCTCTAAATATCCCGTTAATCCTTCAGTCTTCCTTGCCTATCCACTAATCCCAGTAATAATGCACTTAATCCCCTGATCCCTTGTTAATCCTCTAAGCTTATGATAATTGTTATAATCCTCAGACCGTTGTTCCATAATCCCAGAGGCACCTGCTTAGTAGTCTCGGGGCACAAGTTGTGGACTGTTCCAGCCATGGTACTGTGTTGTAAATTGTTCCAGCCATTGTATTGTGTTGTGTATTGCTCCAGTCATGGTGTTGTGTTAGGTGTGAATTGTTCCAGCCATGGTATTGTGTTAGTTGTGAATTGTTCCATCCATGATATTGTGTTAGTTGTGAATTGTTCCAGCCATGGTATTGTGTTAGTTGTGAATTGTTCCATCATGATATTGTGTTAGTTGTGAATTGTTCCAGCCATGGTATTGTGAGTTAGTTGTGAATTGTTCCAGCAAAGGTATTGTATTATTTGTGAATTGTTCCAGCCAAGGTATTGAGTGTTAGTTGTGAATTGTTCCATCCATAGTATTGTGTTGTGAACCGTTGCAGCCATGGTATTGTGTTAGTTGTGAATTGTTCCAGCCAAGGTATTGTGTTAGTTGTGAATTGTTCCAGCCTTAGTATTGTGTTAGTTGTAAATTGTTGCAACCATGGTATTGTGTGTTAGTTGTGAATTGTTCCAGCCATAGTATTGTGTTAGTTGTAAATTGTTGCAACCATGGTATTGTGTGTTAGTTGTGAATTGTTCCAGCCATAGTATTGTGTTAGTTGTAAATTGTTGCAGCCATGGTATTGTGTGTTAGTTGTGAATTGTTCCAGCCCAGGTATTGTGTTAATTATAAATTGTTGCATCCAAGGTATTGTGAATTAGATATGAACTATTCCAAACACATATACTGTATTACCTTAGATATTGTTCTAGCCACGGTTAAGAACCACTGTGTTAAGAACCAGTGTTAAGAACCACTGTGTTAAGAACCAGTGTTAAGAACCAGTGTTAAGAACCACTGTGTGAAGAATCAGTGTTAAGAGCCACTGTGTTAAGAACCACTATGTTGAGAACCACTGTGTTAAGAACCAGCGTTAAGAACCACTGTGTTAAGAATCTGTGTTAAGAACCACTGTGTTAAGAACCACCATGATAAGAACCACTGTGTTAAGAACCACCATGATAAGAACCACTGTGTTAAGAACCACCGTGCTAAGAACCACTGAATCAAGAACCAGTGTGTCAAGAACCACTATGTCAAGAATCACCGTGCTAAGAACCACTGTGTCAAGAACCACTATGTCAAGAACCACTGTGCTAAGAACCACTGTGTCAAAAACAACTGTGTTAAAAACCACTGTTTAAAGAACCACTGTGCTAAGAACCACTGTGCCAAGAACCACTGTCATGAACCACTGTGTCAAGAATCACTGTGCTAAGAACCACTGTGTCAAGAACCACTGTGTTAAGAACCACTGTGCTAAGCACCACTGTGTCAGGAACCACTATACTAAGCGCCACTGTGTCAAGAGCCAATGTGCTAAGAACCACTGTTTTAAAAACCCATGTGCTAAGTACCACTGTGTCAAGAACTACTCTGTTAAGAACCACTTTTGTCAAGAACCACTGTGTCAAGAACCCGTGTGTCAAGAACCACTATGTAAAAAACGACTGTGTCAAGAACCCCTGAGCTAAGAACCACTGTGTCAAGAACCACTGTGCTAAGAACCACTGTGACAAGTACTACTGTGTCAAGAACCACTGTGCTAAGAACCACTGTGCTAAGAACCACTGTGTCAAGAACCACTGTGCTATGAACCACTGCGTCAAGAATCACTGTGTCAAGAAGCACTGTGTTAAGAACCACTGTGCTAAGAACCACTGTGTCAAGAACCACTGTGCTAAGAACCACTGTGACAAGAACTACTGTGTCAAGAACCACTGTGCTAAGAACCACTGTGTCAAGAACCACTGTGCTATGAACCACTGTGTCAAGAATCACTGTGTCAAGAAGCACTGTGTCAATAAGTCCTGTGCTAAGAACCACTGTGTCAAGAACCACTGTGCTAAGAACCACTGTGTCAAGAGCCACTGTGCTATGAACCACTGTGTCAAGAATCACTGTGTCAAGAACCACTGTCAAGAAGCACTGTGTCAAGAACCATTGTGATAAGAACCACTGTGTCAAGAACCACTGTGCTTAGAACCACTGTGTCAAGAACCACTATGTCAAGAACCACGGTGCTAAGTACCACTGTGTCAAGAAATACTGTGCCAAGAACCACTGTGTCAAGAACCACTGTGCTTAGAACCACTGTGTCAAGAACCACTATGTCAAGAACCACGGTGCTAAGTACCACTGTGTCAAGAAGCACTGCGTCAAGAAGCACTGTGTCAAGAAGCACTGTGTCAAGAAGCACTGTGTCAAGAAGCACTGTGTCAAGAACCACTGTGTTAAAAACCAATGTCATGGGGAACGGAGCATTGGAACAACCTCGTGGGGCCAGGAGCTTGAGTCCGTCATGAGTGTCAGAGACTGAGGGGAGTGCAATTAATCCTCCTTCAAGCAGTAAGGTCCCTTTGACAGGCAGAGTCTGACAGATCAGCAAGGATTGAGTCTGAACCAGCTGGTCAGCTTCCTCAGACAGCAGGCTGACCTCGAGAAGAAAATCACATTCACCAGGGCTTGTGGGGAATCAAGCAAGAATTTCGATGATCTCCCAGTTATTCTTAGGTCTTAGTGGGGGATGGGGGTGTGAAGACGCTGAAATTGGGAGTTTGGGAAGCCTGTAACACATGTAGTCCTACATGCCTCTCAAGCCTTCAATTGCAACAACCTTAAACGAATGATTAATGTATAAATAACCGGCATATAGGAGGGAGAAGGTTATGGCGACGTTTCGGTCCGATTTAGACAATTTACGGGATATGTGTGTATTGTTCCAGTCATGGTATAGTGTCTGTTTGTTCTGTATGATTAATTTAGCTGTAGAGTTTTAATAGATTTGTAATCAGTCTCTTTTATAAATACGTAAGTTATAGTAAGATGTAGGTTAATTAGCCTATTATATATGATTACCTTCAACAAAGCCTATACAATTACACCACAGTGCCACGTCTCGAGGCCTACCACCCCACAGACACGTCTCGAGGCCTACCACCCCACAGCCACGTCTCGAGGCCTACCACCCCACAGCCACGTCTCGAGGCCTACCACCCCACAACCACGTCTCGAGGCCTACCACCCCAGAGCCACGTCTTGAGGCCTACCACCCCAGAGCCACGTCTTGAGGCCTACCACCCCAGAACCACGTCTCGAGGCCTACCACCCCACAGGCCCGTCTCGAGGCCTACCACCCCACAACCACGTCTTGAGGCCTACCACCCCACAGCCACGTCTTGAGGCCTACCACCCCAGAGCCACGTCTTGAGGCCTACTACTCCAGAGCCACGTCTTGAGGCCTACCACCCCACAGCCACGTCTTGAGGCCTACCACCCCAGAGCCACGTCTTGAAGCCTACCACCCCACAGCCACGTCTTGAAGCCTACCACCCCACAGCCACGTCTAGCTACCACCCAGTGCCACGTCTTGAGGCCTACCACCCCACAGCCACGTCTCGAGGCCTACCACCCCACAGCCACGTCTTGAGGCCTACCACCCCACAGCCACGTCTTGAGGCCTACCACCCCACAGCCACGTCTTGAGGCCTACCACCCCACAGCCACGTCTTGAAGCCTACCACCCCAGTGCCACGTCTTGAGGCCTACCACCCCACAGCCACGTCTCGAGGCCTACCACCCCACAGCCACGTCTTGAGGCCTACCACCCCACAGCCACGTCTTGAGGCCTACCACACCACAGCTCCTCAGTCACATTACAAACGTGAAGTCACGCATACGTCACCATGCTGACAAGACAACTTCTCTCGTCTTTCTAGTCCGGGTTTTAACTTCGACTCATATACGTTGCTTCGCCGTGTTCCTAAAATTATTTGATTACCTACACACCTCCAGGCACCAGGCGGTAAGTACCTGTTAAACTGTACAGGTTAAATGCATTTAAATAGCTACGTTAATGAGTTACTGACGTCCTCGTGCTGAAACCTTCAGTATATCAGAACTACATCTACACCCTGGCGTACAAACTGCCCTTGTCTAGATAGAGGTAAGAAATTCTATGTTACCCAGGGATTGGACGGCAGGTTCTGGGATTGGATTCAACTAATGACCTGATTAAATAATTAACTAATCAGTCACCACACACACACATATCAGTATTCTAGATACTGTTCGTTTAATAGCTGTCTCGTGGTCGTCCGACCTCGAACGACTCTCTGAACTGTAGAGTTCCAATTTCAGGGTTACAGTGCTTGCGAATTTGAAGAAGGCGTGGTTGAGAGAGGCGTGGTTTAAGGAGGTATGGTTGAGGGAGGCGTGGTTGAGGGTGGGGGTGGCGCCAGGGGGCGGCATGAGTGCAGGAGGATCGTTGGTGGTGGTGGTGCTGGTGGTGCTGGTGGTGCTGGTAGGGACATGGAAGAGACTCAGTAGTCTGGCAGCTATCGTAGTGGGAGCACTGCCGCCCACACCTCCGCCCACCGCGCTGCTACACTGCCGCCCACACCAACAAACTCAACCCCACACCTTACTTCCCACGCCCACACTCCGTTCCCGGTCTTTCTACTTCAACTACTGATTCCAGGTTAATATTCCAGTCACTAACTGAACATAATTGACATTGACTGATTCCCAGGTTAATATTCCAGTCACTAACTGAACATAACTGACATTCACTGATTCCCAGGTTAATATTCCAGTCACTAACTGAACATAACTGACATTCACTGATTCCCATGTAAATATTCCAGTCACTAACTGAACATAACTGACATTCAACATTGTTCAGTGTAACACAGTCATGTTAACAGTCTTATCAATGTTTACTTTAAGGTCAGAATTGAAATGTTTATTTACGTTAGTGAATAATGTTTAGTAATGTCATATAACATTCTATTGAAGCATTAAGAGTTCAGAGAAGCGTAAGTCCCCAGTTACTACGTGTTGTTGTGGTTCTTAAACCATTGTGTGAGGTAATGAGAGATAATGTGAGATAATGTGGGATTATGTGAAATAATGTGAGATAATGTAACAACTTTAAACATTCAGAAAAACACTTTGTTGTAAGTTGTTGAGAAGAAGACAACAACAGCGCCTCCAGTAGACTGTCACTCACAGCACCTGCAGTAGACTGTCAATCACAGCACCTGCAGTAGACTGTCAATCACAGCACCTGCAGTAGACTGTCAATCACAGCACCTGCAGTAGACTGTCCCTCACAGCACCTAGCGCCTCAGCCTACAGTAACTGTCACTCACAGCACCTGCAGTAGACTGTCAATCACAGCACCTGCAGTAGACTGTCAATCACAGCACCTGCAGTAGACTGTCCCTCACAGCACCTGCAGTAGACTGTCCCTCACAGCACCTACAGTAGACTGTCACTCACAGCACCTGCAGTAGACTGTCACTCACAGCACCTGCAGTAGACTGTCATTCTCAGCACCTGCAGTAGACTGTCACTCACAGCACCTGCAGTAGACTGTCACTCACAGCATCTGCAGTAGACTGTTACTCACAGCACCTGCAGTAGACTGTCACTCACAGCACCTGCAGTAGACTGTCACTCACAGCACTGAGTAACGTCACTACACACCTGCATAGACTGTCACTCACAGCACCTGTAGACTGTCACTTCTCAGCACCTGCAGTAGACTGTCCTCAACACCTGCAGTAGACTGTCACTCCAGCACCTACAGTAGACTGTCACTCACAGCACCTACATTAGACTGTCACTCACAGCACCTGCAGTAGACTGTCAGTCACAGCACCTGCAGTAGACTGTCACTCACAGCACCTACATTAGACTGTCACTCACAACACCTGCAGTAGACTGTCAGTTACAGCATCTGCAGTAGACTGTCACTCACAGCATCTGCAGTAGACTGTCACTCACAGCACCTACAGTAGACTGTCACTCACAGCACCTGCAGCAGACTGTCACTTTCAGCACCTACAGTAGACTGTCCCTCACAGCACCCACAGTAGACTGTCACTCACAGCACCTGCAGCAGACTGTCACTTTCAGCACCTACAGTAGACTGTCACTCACAGCACCTACAGTAGACTGTCACTCACAGCACCTGCAGTAGACTGTCACTCACAACACCTACAGTAGACTGTCACTCACAGCACCTACAGTAGACTGTCACTCACAGCACCTGCAATAGACTGTCACTCACAGCACCTACAGTAGACTGTCACTCACAGCACCTGCAGTAGACTGTCACTCACAGCACCTGCAGTAGACTGTCACTCAAACACTACAGAGACTGTCACTCACAGCACCTACAGAGACTGTCACTCACAGCACCTGCAGTAGACTGTCACTACAGCACTCTAGTAGACTGTCACTCACAACACCTGCAGTAGACTGTCACTCACAGCACCTACAGTAGACTGTCACTCAAACACCTGCAGTAGACTGTCATTACTAGCACCTGTAGAGACTGTCAGTTACAGCACTCTGCAGAGACTGTCATCCCACACTCAGTAGGACTGTCCTACAGCACTCTACAGTAGACTGTCACTCACAGCACCTACAGTAGACTGTCACTCACCACACATGCAGTAGACTGTCACTTACATCACCTGCAGTAGACTGTCATTTACAGCACCTGCAGTAGACTGTCACTCACAGCACCTGCAGTAGACTGTCACTCACAGCACCTGCAGTAGACTGTCACTCACACACCTGCAGTAGACTGTCACACACAGCACCTGCAGTAGACTGTCACACACAGCAACAGCAGTATCTTCAGTAGACTATTACTCAGGAACAGCAGCAGCAGGCTGTCACTCACAGCAGCAACAAAAGCAGCAGGAGGTTGTTACAGCAGCAGCAACAGCAGCAGGGCACAGCAGTATCAGCAGCATCAGCAGCTGGAGGAAGCTGTTACTCACGGCTGCAGCAGCAACTGCAGAGGACAACAGCATCAGTACAGCAGCCTTCAGGTGAGTTACTCTTAAAACATCAGGTTCTTGTAGCAGAGAGTCTGTCGTTGCTATCTAGTCAGGTTCTTGTAGCAGAGAGTCTGTCGTTGCTATCTAGTCAGGTTCTTGTAGCAGAGAGTCTGTCGTTGCTATCTAGTCACGTTCTTGTAGCAGAGAGTCTGTCGTTGCTATCTAGTCACGTTCTTGTAGCAGAGAGTCTGTCGTTGCTATCTAGTCACGTTCTTGTAGCAGAGAATCTGTCGTTGCTATCTAGTCACGTTCTTGTAGCAGAGAGTCTGTCGTTGCTATCTAGTCACGTTCTTGTAGCAGAGAGTCTGTCGTTGCCATTAGATGAGGTAGAACAACTTGTTAGTGCTGCTCTAATTTAATTATCAAGAATATTCAGGGTGGCAGAAGAGAAAACTACTAATTTGCATAAAGACAAAGAAACACTATGCAAATTTACAAGAGCAGAATACACACTCTCTCTCGAAAACTTTATTTCTTGAGTCATGTCTTGCTTCGTGTTGCTGCTGAGTTTGTTTTCTAAATATGTATTTCTTTGTTGTTGTTGTTGTCGTTGATTGCAAATTTTAAACCGACGTTAACAATAAAGTAATGATCTCAATGTTATTTCTGCTCAGCCATACGCATTTCTCTCGTCATCTCAAACTTCGTATACCTGTCTCCGCATATGTGGTCAGTCATACGCATCTGTCTTCTCACTACTGGTCAGTCACACATAACAGTCTTCTCACTCCTGGTCAGTCATTCATAACTGTCTCTCACTCCTGGTCAGTCATACATAACTGTCTTCTCACTCCTGGTCAGTCACAAATAACTGTCTTCTAACTCGTGGTCAGTCATACATAACTGTCTTCTCACTCCTGGTCAGTCATACATAACTGTCTTCTCACTCCTTGTCAGTCACACATAACTGTCTTCTCACTCCTGGTCAGTCACACATAACTGTCTTCTCACTCCTGGTCAGTCATACATAACTGTCTTCTCACTCCTTGTCAGTCACACATAACTGTCTTCTCACTCCTAGTCAGTCACACATAAGAGTCTTCTCACTCCTGGTCAGTCACACATAACTGTCTTCTCACTCCTGGTCAGTCATACTCATCTATCTTCTCATTCCTGGTCAGTCACACATAAGAGTCTTCTCACTCCTAGTCAGTCACACATAACTGTCTTCTCACTCCTAGTCAGTCATACATAACAGTCTTCTCACTCCTGGTCAGTCACACATAACAGTCTTCTCACTCCTGGTCAGTCACACATAACTGTCTTCTCACTCCTGGTCAGTCACACATAACTGTCTTCTCACTCCTGGTCAGTCACACATAACTGTCTTCTCACTCCTGGTCAGTCACACATAACTGTCTTCTCACTCCTGGTCAGTCACACATAAGAGTCTTCTCACTCCTGGTCAGTCACACATAACTGTCTTCTCACTCCTGGTCAGTCATGCATAACTGTCTTCTCACTCCTGGTCAGTCACACATAACAGTCTTCTCACTCCTAGTCAGTCACACATAACAGTCTTCTCACTCCTGGTCAGTCACACATAACTGTCTTCTCACTCCTGGTCAGTCACATAACTGTCTTCTCACTCCTGGTCAGTCATACATAACTGTCTTCTCACTCCTAGTCAGTCATACATAACTGTCTTCTCACTCCTGGTCAGTCACACATAACAGTTTTCTCACTCCTAGTCAGTCACACATAACTGTCTTCTCACTCCTAGTCAGTCATACATAACAGTCTTCTCACTCCTGGTCAGTCACACATAACAGTCTTCTCACTCCTGGTCAGTCACACATAACTGTCTTCTCACTCCTGGTCAGTCACACATAACTGTCTTCTCACTCCTGGTCAGTCACACATAACTGTCTTCTCACTCCTGGTCAGTCACACATAACTGTCTTCTCACTCCTGGTCAGTCATACATAACAGTCTTCTCACTCCTGGTCAGTCACACATAACAGTCTTCTCACTCCTGGTCAGTCATACATAACTGTCTTCTCACTCCTGGTCTGTCACTCATAACTGTCTTCTCACTCCTGGTCAGTCACACATAACTGTCTTCTCACTCCTGGTCAGTCACACATAACTGTCTTCTCACTCCTGGTCTGTCACTCATAACTGTCTTCTCACTCCTGGTCAGTCACACATAACTGTCTTCTCACTCCTGGTCAGTCATACATAACTGTCTTCTCACTCCTGGTCAGTCACACATAACTGTCTTCTCACTCCTGGTCAGTCACACATAACTGTCTTCTCACTCCTGGTCAGTCACACATAACCGTCTTCTCACTCCTTGTCAGTCACACATAACCGTCTTCTCACTTCTGGTCAGTCATACATAACTGTCTTCTCACTTCTGGTCAGTCACACATAACTGTCTTCTCACTCCTGGTCAGTCATACATAACTGTCTTCTCACTTCTGGTCAGTCACACATAACTGTCTTCTCACTCCTGGTCAGTCACACATAACTGTCTTCTCACTCCTGGTCAGTCACACATAACTGTCTTCTCACTTCTGGTCAGTCACACATAACTGTCTTCTCACTCCTGGTCAGTCACACATAACTGTCTTCTCACTCCTGGTCAGTCACACATAACTGTCTTCTCACTCCTGGTCAGTCACACATAACTGTCTTCTAATTCTGGTCAGTCACATAACGTCTTCTCACTCCTTGTCAGTCACACATAACCGTCTTCTCACTTCTGGTCAGTCATACATAACTGTCTTCTCACTTCTGGTCAGTCACACATAACTGTCTTCTCACTCCTGGTCAGTCATACATAACTGTCTTCTCACTTCTGGTCAGTCACACATAACTGTCTTCTCACTCCTGGTCAG
>WNWK01025263.1:0-28747 GCA_009830355.1 Cherax destructor | reverse complement strand
ACACACACACACAAAACAAAAACACACACACACACACACACCACAAAAAACACACCACACACACCAAACACACACACCAAACACACAACCACAAAAACACCAAAACACACCCCAAAACACACACACCAAACACCCCACACACACAACCACCCCAAACACACACACCCCAAACACACACACACCCCAAAAAACACACACCACACCCCAACCACACACACACCCCAAAACACACACACCAAACACACACACACCAAACACACACACACACACCAAACACACACACACACCAAACACACACACACACACCAAACACACACACACACAACACACACCAAACACACACACACACCAAACACACACACACCAAACACACACACACACACACACCACAACACACACACACCAAACACACACACACCAAACACACACACACCAAACACACACACACCCAAACACACACACACCAAACACACACACACACCAAACACACACACACACACACACACACACACACTATATTTATGCATGTATACATGCAGGAGGAACAGTTACAGGAAATGGGAGTAAATTGAATACTTGATCATGTTTGTGTGATGCATACATCTTGAGAAGCACCTCACAGCCAGGTCCTGCTGGAGTCTTAACTGATGCTGCTGACACTTTGTATCAAAATGTTTATGTAGAATCAAGTTTTACAGGCAACCTCATTTTGATTGTGTTAGCCTATTTTGTCTGTGACTTTGAAGAATTCATGACTGAAGGTTTTGAAGGTTTAAATTTTTAAGTGACAAGATGTAAGCTGTCTGAATCCTCAACACTTGTTGTATTGATGGATCAGACAAAGTGTGGAAGCCTTGGACATGTGGGATGGTTCGCATGCCTATACAACACAGTAGTACTCTTTTTCATATATTAACTTTTGGGACTAATGTAAATTGGATACATTACATGATTTGATATTCATCATTATCAGCTTCAAGAGTTTTCCACCTTAATATTCTACAAACATTTTTCCTTCATAAGCTGCAATTTGATGAAAAAAAATCATCCTCATTTATTTGGTGTTTTAATAACAAGTGTAATATCAACATTAACTGCTGCTTTTTGGATAGGTCTAGATACATGATAATATACACTTGGAAATTCCTAGAGGGATTAGTACCAAACTTGCACATGAAAATCACTCCCTATGAAAGCAAAAAACTTGGCAGGAGATGCAACACTCACCCAATGAAAAGCAGGGGTGCCACGAGTATACTGAGAGACAACACAATAAGTGTGAGGGGCCCAAGAATGTTCAGCTGCATCCCAGCATACATAAGGGGGATTACCAATAGGCCCCTGGCTGTCTTCAAGAAGGCACTGGACAAGCACCTAAAGTCAGTACCTGACCAGCCGGGCTGTGGTTCATATGTCAGTTTGTGTGCGGCCAGCAGTAACAGCCTGGATGATCAGACCCTGATCCACTACGAGGCCTGGTCTCGGACCAGGCCACATGAGCGTTGATGCCCGAAACCCTTTCCAGGTATACTCCAGGTATACACAGTATCACTAAAGAAGATACAGATGCTTCTTGCTTTACAGTGGTTCAACTTATATTTCAATTTTATGATGGTGTGATAAAAGTGTAAAACTGTTTTGTTTTGTACTGTATAGTACCATACATTTATTGATAGGATAAACTTGTACTCATTCATTTACTTTTCAGTACTGATATTTAGTAAGTTACAGTAATTATTTGTTTGTTTACTTATTCATCGACAGTGGTTACAGCCTCTCCTCACTTAATGATGGAGTTCCGTTCCTAAGACCACGTCATTACGCGAATCGTTGCTAAGTGAGGAGCATACTAAAGTAATTGTAAGTCGAGTAGTGTCAACCAGTCTTTGATATTGTTTGAAATGTCACTCTTACACCATTTATAACATTTCTGGTATATTTTTGTAAATGTTTAGAGTAGTGTACTGTATATTGATTAACAGAATGAGGAATCAGCTGTAATAGCTTCTTCCTAGGTATGAATCTGGTCAGGAAGTCCCGTCAGTAAGTCAGAGGAGAGGCTGTAATTTTTACTTATTTATCATATCATTCACTTCGCTTATGTATGTTTCAACACTTAAAGCTTCTTCCTGTACATTGTAAGTCGAGGAGCAGCTGTACTAGCTTCTTCCTGTACATTGTAAGTCGAGGAGCAGCTGTACTAGCTTCTTCCTGTACATTGTATGTCAAGGAGCAGCTGTACTAGCTTCTTCCTGTACATTGTATGTCGAGGAGCAGCTGTAATAGCTTCTTCCTGTACATTGTAAGTCGAGGAACAGCTGTACTAGCTTCTTCCTGTACATTGTAAGTCGAGGAGCAGCTGTACTAGCTTCTTCCTGTACATTGTAAGTCGAGGAGCAGCTGTACTAGCTTCTTCCTGTACATTGTAAGTCGAGGAACAGCTGTACTAGCTTCTTCCTGTACATTGTAAGTCGAGGAGCAGCTGTACTAGCTTCTTCCTGTACATTGTAAGTCGAGGAGCAGCTGTACTAGCTTCTTCCTGTACATTGTAAGTCGAGGAGCAGCTGTACTAGCTTCTTCCTGTACATTGTAAGTCGAGGAGCAGCTGTACTAGCTTCTTCCTGTACATTGTATGTCGAGGAGCAGCTGTAATAGCTTCTTCCTGTACATTGTAAGTCGAGGAGCAGCTGTACTAGCTTCTTCCTGTACATTGTATGTCAAGGAGCAGCTGTAATAGCTTCTTCCTGTACATTGTAAGTCGAGGAGCAGCTGTACTAGCTTCTTCCTGTACATTGTATGTCGAGGAGCAGCTGTAATAGCTTCTTCCTGTACATTGTAAGTCGAGGAACAGCTGTACTAGCTTCTTCCTGTACATTGTATGTCAAGGAGCAGCTATAATAGCTTCTTCCTGTACATTGTAAGTCGAGGAGCAGCTGTACTAGCTTCTTCCTGTACATTGTATGTCGAGAAGCAGCTGTAATAGCTTCTTCCTGTACATTGTAAGTCGAGGAGCAGCTGTACTAGCTTCTTCCTGTACATTGTATGTCAAGGAGCAGCTGTACTAGCTTCTTCCTGTACATTGTATGTCGAGGAGCAGCTGTAATAGCTTCTTCCTGTACATTGTAAGTCGAGGAACAGCTGTACTAGCTTCTTCCTGTACATTGTAAGTCGAGGAGCAGCTGTACTACCTTCTTCCTGTACATTGTAAGTCGAGGAGCAGCTATACTAGCTTCTGCCTGTACATTGTAAGTCGAGGAGCAGCTGTACTAGCTTCTTCCTGTACATTGTAAGTCGAGGAGCAGCTGTACGTACTAGCTTCTTCCTGTACATTGTATGTTGAGGAGCAGCTGTACTAGCTTCTTCCTGTACATTGTAAGTCGAGGAGCAGCTGTACTAGCTTCTTCCTGTACATTGTCAAATGCTCTTATCTTCAGAACACTCATGATTTGACCTGACCTTGCCTGTCTTCTCATCTTTTATAGCCTTATCCTGGCTTCTGACCTCTTCCCTCTTTATTACTTACTTGCAAACTGATAATAGTTCAATACAGACCTAAAACAATCCAGTTTTTATCTCCAATTTGAGTTTTTTTTTTTTGTGAATTGTTTTACCTGTGGTATTGTGACTTATGCTTCATCTTTCATTTTTTTTTTTTATTATTAACACATCGGCCGATTCCCACCAAGGCAAGGTGACCCGAAAAAGAAAAACTTTCATTATCATTCACTCCATCACTGTCTTGCCAGAGGGGTGCTTTACATTACAGTTATAAAACTGCAACATTAACACCTTTCCTTCAGAGTGAAGACACTGTACTTCCCATCTCCAGGACTCAAGTCCAGCCTGCCGGTTTCCCTGAATCCCTTCATAAATGTTACTTTGCTCACACTCCAACAGCACGTCAAGTATTAAAAACCATTTGTCTCCATTCACTTCTATCAAATACGCTCACGCATGCTTGCTGGAAATCCAAGCCCCTCGCACAAAAAACCTCTTTTACCCCCTCTCTCCAACCTTTCCTAGGCCGACCCCTACCCCGCCTTCCCTCCTCTACAGATTTATACACTCGAAGTCATTCTGTTTCATTCCATTCTCTCTACATGTCCGAACTACCTCAACAACCCCTCCTCAGCCCTCTGGATAATAGTTTTGGTAATCCCGCACCTCCTCCTAATTTCCAAACTCCGAAATCTCTGCATTATATTCACACCACACATTGACCTCAGACATGACATCTCCACTGCCTCCAGCCTTCTCCTCGTTGCAACATTCATCACCCATGCTTCACACCTATATAAGAGTGTTGGTATAACTATACTCTCATACATTCCCCTCTTTACTTCCATGGACAAAGTTCTTTGTCTCCACAGACTCCGAAGTGCACCACTCACCCTTTTCCCCTCATCAATTTATTGATTCAATTCATCCTTCATAGACCCATCTGCTGACATGTCCACTCCCAAATATCTGATTACATTCACCTCCTCCATACTCTCTCCCTCCAATCTGATATCCAATCTTTCGTCACCTAATCTTTTTGTTATCCTCATCACCTTACTCTTTCCTATATTCACTTTCAATTTTCTTCTTTTACATACCTTACCAAATTCATCCACCAACCTCTGCAACTTCTCTTCAGAATCTCCGAAAAGCACAGTGCCATCAGCAAAAAGCAACTGTGACAACTCCCACTTTGTATTTGATTCATTGTCTTTTAACCCCACACCTCTTGCCAAGACCCTCTCATTCACTTCTCTTACAACCCCATCTATAAATATATTGAACAACCACGGTGACATCACACATCCTTGTCTAAGGCCTACTTTTACTGGGAAATAATCTCCCTCTCTCCTACACACACTAACCTGAGCCTCACTATCCTCATAAAAGCTGCTTTCAGTAACCTACCTCCTATTCCATACACCTGCAACATCTGCCACATTGCCCCCTATCCACCCTATCATACGCCTTTTCCAAATCCATAAATGCCACAAAAACCTCTTTACCCTTATCTAAATACTGTTCACCTATATGTTTCACTGTAAACACTTGGTCTACACACCCCCTACCTTTCCTAAAACCCCCTTGTTCATCTGCTATCCTGCTCTCCGTCTTACTCTTAATTCTTTCAATAATAACTCTACCATACACTTTACCTGGTATACTCAACAGACTTATTCCCCTATAATTTTTGCACTCTCTTTTGTCCCCTTTGCCTTTATACAAAGGAACAATACACGCTCTCTGCCAGTCTTTAGGTACCTTACCCTCTTCCATACATTTATTAAATAATAGCACCAACCACTCCAAAACTATATCCCCATTTGCTTTTAACATTTCTATCTTTATCCCATCAATTCCAGCTGCTTTACCCCCTTTCATTCTACCCACTGCCTCACGAACTTCCCCCACATTCACAACTGGCTCTTCCACACTCCTACAAGATGTTATTCCTCCTTGCCCTATACATGAAATCACAGCTTCCCTGTCTTCATCAACATTTAACAACTCCTCAAAATATTCCCTCCATCTTCCCGATAACTCTAACTCTCCATTTAATAACTCTCCTCTCCTATTTTTAACTGTCAAATCCATTTGTTCCCTAGGCTTCCTCAACTTATTAATCTCACTCCAAAACTTTTTCTTATTTTCAACAAAATTTGTTGATAACATCTCACCCACTCTCTCATTTGCTCTCTTTTTACATTGCTTCACCACTCTCTTAACCTCTCTTTTTCTCTCCATATACTCTTCCCTCCTCGCATCACTTCTACTTTGTAAAAACCTCTCATATGCTAACATTTTCTCCCTTACTACTCTCTTTCATCATCATTCCACCAATCGCTCTTCTTCCCTCCCGCACCCACTTTCCTGTAACCACAAACTTCTGCTGAACACTCTTAACACTATATTCTTTAACCTACCCCATACATGTTCGACCTCATTGCCTACACTCTCACTAGCCCATCTATCCTGCAGTAGTTGTTTATATCTTACCCTAACTGCTTCCTCTTTTAGTTTATAAACCTTCACCTCTCTCTTACTTACTGCTTCTATTTTCCTTGTATCCCATCTACCTTTTACTCCCACTTTAGCTACAACTAAAAAGTGATCTGATATATCTGTGGCCCCTCTATAAACATGTACAATGGACCCCCGAGTAACGTAAAAACTTCATTCCAGAAGTCTGCTCAAGTGCCATTACCGAGCAAATTTACTCCCCTAAGGAATAATGTCACATAGGTTAGTCTATTTCAGAACCCCAAAAATACACTTCAACAAGCACTTACAATATTATACTTACATAATTGTACGATTTCCGGGGTGTTTGTTACTCGGGGGTCCACTGTACATCCTGAAGTCTACTCAACAATCTTTTATCTACCAATACGTAGTCCAACAAACTACAGTGGTACCCCGACTTTCGATATTTTTTCATTCCAGAATGCTGTTCAAGTGCCATTACCAAACGAATTTATCTCCATAAGAAATGATGTAAAATAGACTAGTCCTTTTAGACCCCCAAAATTACACTTACAAAAGCATTTAAAAAAATAAACTTACATAAAAGGGTGTGTTTGGGGACCATCGTAAGTCGGGGTACCACTGTACTGTCATTACGCCCTACATCATATCTTGTATACTTATTTATCCTCTTTTTCTTAAAATATGTATTACCTATAACTAAACCCCTTTCTATACAAAGTTCAATCAAAGGGCTCCCATTATCATTTACACCTGGCACCCCAAACTTACCTACCACACCCTCTCTACATGTTTCTCCTACTTTAGCATTTAGGCCCCCTACCACAATTACTCTCTCACTTGGTTCAAAAGTTCCTATACATTCGCTTAACATCTCCCAAAATCTCTCTCTCTCTCTCTCCTCTACACTCCTCTCTTCTCCAGGTGCATACACGCTTATTATGACCCACTTTTTGCATCCGACCCTTATTTTAACCCACATAATCCTTAAATTTACACATTTATATTCCCTCTTCTCCTTCCATAACTGGTCCTTCAACATTATTGCTACCCCTTCCTTAGCTCTAACTCCAGGGAATATAAAGCATTGCTGGAGTGTTTTTCCTTGTGCATACAGTATCAGACCCACTACAGTGACTAGTTCACTAGTAAACTCTTACTGAGATTTAACAGAAATGTTGAGTAATGACATCACCATAACTAACTCTCCCAGACTCAATCATATCGAGCCAATTGTTCTTTTTGTAAATTTACTGTTTGAAGCATTCCACTGTCCAAGGCATCACTGCACTTTCCAAAAGGGTATTTATATCTAGTGAAGAAAATGAAATTTAACAACATTTTGTGCTGACACTTTAAAATGAGGAAGTAATTTCAACCAGCCAGACAAGAGCCAGTAGGCTTGAGCTCTTAAAAACTAAATTTATATTGAATGCTGCAATTGTCTGAGAGGTATTTACAAGACTTTCAATGTGTATTCAGCAGTGGTATTCTAATCATCCCAAGAAAGTAAACATTGATTTTCTCAACTGTTTTTCAGACTGCTTCGTATCTGCTTGCATAAATTCATTAATGATGAAACAAATCAAATATGAAATTTTGACAAAACTTCATTATAAGTCAAACCTAAGATTTCTGCAAAACTTCTGTACCATAAATTAATCACAGATCATCATGAAACAAGCTAAAAAGAACACTGTTCAATTGTGGTACAAAAGAAGTGTATTCATATGTAGAACCCACTAGTATTTTCATACAAAATAAACCTTACAAATATCTCCCAGACTATCAAAACTTTCAATATGAATTTTAGTTTCAAGGATTCATGCATATTGGTTAAAGATTGCTTAAGTTCATTTGCTTGCTATGTCTATCAGATTGCTTGTACTCTGTTTAGACTGCAAGAAATCTGTGGATCAGCTCACTGTGTCTGTCAGATTGCTTGTATAAAGAGTGCAAGAAGTCATACATGAAACATGAGTAAGGAATTATGTCCAGAGCCAAACAACATCAATATTATTTTGACATAGCACATTCTGATATTATCAGGTTATTGATATATTAAAGAGAGCAAAACGCAGTAGGCATTTTGAAGTCTTGGGTATTCTTTAGGCCAAGTCTTGCACCAGTATTAATTTTTGTTTACATACATGTATTAGTAGAGTTAGCTGTAAAAGTACATAATGGAAAAATGTGGTAAAATATCTTTCAGACTGTTATCTTAAATTCCATGAGCTGTGGACATATAATTACTCTTGGTTAAATAATTAATAATTAGTTTTGGTAATTCACAGTTGGCAATAAAACACTGGTATCCATTTCATATAAGAGAAATAAGTCATTCTGTCATTTATTTTTTGCAAGCCATCTAAGGTTGTAGCAAACTTAAAGTATTGGAGAGCAAGGACTAAAGTTGTGCTCTTGTATAATTCCTAATACAGTATGCCCCAGTTTTTTTTAAATCAGTAATTAATGTATGTATAAAAAGTGTCATAGACTAAGGTGTTAGTGGATGTTTCAGTATGCTATGTTGATGAACTACGTTCAGAGGGTAGCCTTTCTTTTAGGGTTCATCACCCTGAAAATGCAGCTTTATATGAAGGACACGTCTTCTCAGTGTCTATTTTGATGCTCAGGAATAGGAGTAAGATTAGACGGCTGGCTGTTAATCATTGCATTTGTTGGTTTAAGTTGCAATGGTTTATTTTGTTGATATACTATATTTGTAATTTATTAGTAACATGTAGTGTTGCATTATTTGCTTTGTTAATTTTTTTTTTTGCTCTGGGCAAACTTTTTTGCATATGAGATTATACTTACGTTTTTCTGGGTAGAATTTTAGATTTCTTCACCGATGATATGAAAGTTTAACAACACAACTGAAACTGATATGATAGTGCAAACGTAAAAGCATAAGTAGCACCATACATTTCCTTGATATTAGTCTGTTTAATGTTTTTTTGAAAGCTTTAATATACAGCTGAGAAAAAAAGTCCCATACACACACTGGTCATGGCAACATGGGTAGTTGTAACAACACACTGGTCATAACATCATCGGTAGTTGTAACAACACACTGGTCATGACATCATGGGTAGTTGTAACAACACACTGGTCATGACATCATGGGAAGTTGTAACAACATACTGGTCATGACATCATGGGTAGTTGTAACAACACACTGGTCATGACATCATGGGTAGTTGTAACAACACACTGGTCATAACATCATGGGTAGTTGTAACAACAGACTGTGTTATGACATCATGGGTAGTTGTAACAACACACTGGTCATAACATCATGGGTAGTTGTAACAACACACTGGTCATAACATCATGGGTAGTTGTAACAACACACTGGTCATAACATCATGGGTAGTTGTAACAACAACACACTGGTCATGAAATCATGGGTAGTTGTAACAATACACTGGTCATGACACCATGGGTAGTTGTAACAACATACTGGTTATGACATCATGGGTAGTTGTAATAACACACTGGTTATGACATCATGGGTAGTTGTAACAACACACTGGTCATGACATCATGGGTAGTTGTAACAACACACTGGTCATAACATCATCGGTAGTTGTAACAACAGACTGGTTATGATATCATGGGTAGTTGTAACAACACACTGGTTATGACATCATGGGTAGTTGTAACAACACTGGTCATAACATCATGGGTAGTTGTAACAACATACTGGTTATGACATCATGGGTAGTTGTAACAACACACTAGTTATGACATCATGGGTAGTTGTAACAACACACTGGTCATGACATCATGGGTAGTTGTAACAACACACTGGTCATGACATCATGGGTGGTTGTTGTAACAACACACTGGTTATGACATCATAGGTAGGTGTAACAATGCACTGGTTATGACATCGTAGGTGATTGTAACAACACACTGACATCACCAGTGTGTGTGTGTGTGGTCACAAACATCCACTGTACAATAACATGTCTTATGTTTGTTATCATATGCAGTTTTAGACATTAAAAACAATGCACAGAAAATTGCTTCCTTATTGAGTCACATGTACAGACATTCATGCTGTTCCTGTATTTAACGTCTTATCACGTATCTTCTGGCAAATAATTCAGTTAGCACCATTCCAACTTTAGTTCACATGAAAGAGTATTGTGGGTAGGTGTAGTATTATGGTGATGCTCTGGCTAATAGAAGCGATCAGCAGTACAATGTATGAGGCAGCAGATATGTAAGATGATGGTCCAAATATCCTTCAAGAAATATGTATTGAAGTTTGGCAGTTCTGCAATTACCACCTTTGCCATTCCTGGTACCACCTGTGATTCCTGGTACCATCTGCCATTCCAGATACCATCTGCCATTCCAGATACCATCTGCCATTCCAGGTACCACCTTCCATTCCAGATACCACCTGCTATTCCAGGAAACTCAGGAATTTAGAATTATGCTCATAATTGTCAGCCTAAGGCAAAAAAAGCTTGAAAATTTAGAATTACTATATCTAGGGATATGTTAGCTCATAGATTTAAAAAAAAAAAGCTCATAGATTTCATGTACGTACTTGTGATTCTTTATAGGAAAACAAACAACAAACAAGAATAGCATTAAATATCATTGCTTTGTTTTCTTAAATTGCCAAATAGAACCTGAAAAAAAAAAAGTTGAATTAGATACGTATACTGATTAAGACTGTTGAGATTTACTTGGAAAGTAAGTCATCATCAACTTCACTTGTTTCACCAATTTGGAAACTAACTCAAAATAAGTACCTGTTTAGCTAATATTAAACTCTGACAAGCTAAATATTAATGCTATATTCCAAGCTCTACTCTCATTATGCACTCTTACAAGCTCTTATAAGAGCCTGATAGCTCTCTGCTGCTGTCAACATGCTGACAACCTTACTGCTACTTCATGCTCAAAGTTGTTTTCCAGGAAGAATTTAATAGAAACAAATAGATGTGGTCACTGAAAGGGGGGCATCTTTGTTTTCTCATTTATTTGTAGTGAAAATGTTATTCATCCATCTGTTAGGTTTTAACAATGCTCTAGCTGATTAGCAAATTTAGTCAATTTTGTTTTCTTTGAGATTTTGCTTATAGCAGAAACCTGTCATTCAGATTTATAATTTAGTAGTATGTATTGTACATTAGTGCACTGCAGTTATTGAAGATCTGTTGAAGAATACCTTACTGTACCAAATATAGGATGTATGGTATGAGATTTGGGCAGACATGCCCTGCTGAAGCTTGAGGCCTGTTTAATGGGGTTTATTCTCTGTTGTATCAGCAGTAAACCCTGGTTATATTGCCTGCTTATTCAATAGGTGTATGTTCCTACTCACTGTATCATGGATGAGAGTATGGGTGTAGAATAAGCAGATAATATATCAAGGGTTTATTATCTTCTGTTGCCAAAAATTACATGATGACAGCAGAGGGAATATCCCATTACCAAGGCTTCTTGTACTCTATGTCCTATACCAATACCAACCAATTGTAACAAGAATTATGTGACTGATTGACATTCAGATATTCACAGTATTCGATATCTTGTTCAGAATTTAATACATAAGAGTGTTATTGTGTCACCTTGCAGTGCATTGTGATGCTTTGAGAGATCTGAAAGTCGGTGATCTGTCCATCGTAACATTTAAAATGTACATTATTATATTTGATTACATTGTGATTATTAAATTGTAAACACCCTCTTCTGATGTAGCATATGGTGAAATGAATTATTCAGTGTATACTTAAAGTGTTGCTTCAGTCTACTGTTGTATTTGTTGGGATAACAAGTGACTGAAATATTTGGGGAAGATTCCTAATATAGCAATGGCTCAAATCCCATAAGGTATCCCATAAGGTATTTATAAATCTGGATAAAAGCACCCAGTATCAATAAATAAATAAATAAATAAATAAATACACACACACACACATATATATATATATATAATATAATATATATATAATATATATATATAATATATATATATATATATTAATTTTTTTTATTAACACATTGGCTGTTTCCCACCAAGGTAGGGTGGCCTGAAAAAAAAAATATTTATTTACTTATTTATTTTAATTTATAGCAATTGAGAGAGACTAGAAATGAAATCTTAAGATATTTACTGAAGTGCATTATGGGTGTATTTTAAAGAGTTGTTAAGCTGATCTCTGAAAAGAGTAAGAATGTATCATCTCAATATGTTATAAGGTATTGCTTTAAAATCACTAGGACAATCATCAAGCCAAATCTTCTCATGGAAACATAAAAATATATTTGCTAGAGTTGATCTCAGTGGGGAACCCATGTTGTAAATTATATTTCTTTAAACTCAGTCATCTTTTATGTACTCTTCATGCACACATACACATGCCCACACACATGTGCACACTGCACACATAAATGTGCATGTACATGTGTGTGTGCATGTGTGTACACATACATGCACACACGTGTACACACATACATGTGCACACATGTACACATGTGCACATACACGTGTACATACACGCATGCACACGCTCATGTACACACACACACACACACACATGATAACGACATATAAAATACTGAGAGGAATCGACAATGTGGACAGAGACAGGATGTTCCAGAGATGGGACACAGCAACAAGGGGTCACAGTTGGAAGTTGAAGACTCAGATGATTCACAGGGATGTTAGGAAGCATTTCTTCAGTCACAGAGTTGTCAGTAAGTGGAATAGTCTGGGAAGTGATGTAGTGGAGGCAGGATCCATACATAGCTTTAAGAAGAGGTATGATAAAGCTCGTGGAGCGGGAAGAGTGACCAAGTAGTGGCCACTGAAGAGGCGGGGCCAGGAGCTGTGACTCGACCTCTGCAACCACAACTAGGTGAGTACACATGTACACACACAATGCACACACACATGTACACACACAGGCATGCACACACGTGTACACACATGCACATGCATGCATGCATGCACATGCATGCATGCATGCACACACGAGTGTGTATACTCACCAACTAGGTGAGTACACACACATGCACACATACATACATTCATTCATTCTTGGTGTGTGTGTGTGTGTAACTTCTGTAAATATTTTATCATATTTCTCATTTTTATCTGTTTATGTTTAAAATTCTTCACGAGAAAACTGTCCACATTGATAAGATTTTTTTCAGAATATAGTATTTAATTAATAAGAATATATGAGAAAGTAGAGAGGCGAGTCCTCTCTGAGACACCTCAGAAGTCAATTCTGGAAAGCTAATGTTGTACATTACAAATACTGTATATACTCTTGGCAGGGGGGATTCTCTATACTGATAGGACATACATTATATATAGGGCTATGCCTTTGTTTTTATTTAGTTGTAGATTATTCATCAATGTTTCTGTTTATTGAGAAACGTGTGGGTGCAGTCCTAGTGGCACAGGTGTTCAGGGAGGTTCACTAAAAAGTTTAAATGAAATTTTCAGGTTACACTGTTTAGCAGTTCAAATAGTATTGGTTTACTTCAGTGGACTACAGCACTCTTCAAAAATCCAGCTTTTATGTGCTCTATATTCTTTAGGTTGCCATCATATTTTTTTTTAGATGTAAGTTTTTACAGATCTTAATTTTACTATAATGCAACAAAATATGGACTGTGTTAAAAGTTCAAATTTTCAGAGTGTGGGTTTTGCTGGTTTTATTGTATAAAGGTGTGTGGGTTAATAACAAATGCCATAATATACATTAGGTAAGTAATTATACATAAAAATTACAAATTGATTTTGCTCATATGTACAGAGTATTGTTGTCTGTGTATTGTGGCTAATGTTGTATGAGGGTATCTGCATTTCTACCAAAGTGGGGTCCAAGGAAAACCCTCATTGGTGGTGTTGTATATGACGTCAAGCCGTTCCAAGTATTAGTACGTACTATACATGCACCTTAGTAGCTATGTGCCAAAGTTAGTCGTCACACTGCAGTAGTAGGTTTCAAGAATTTTTCTAAACGAATGTTAATGTGATGTGAGATTTATAATGATGTTGGTATATTTTATTTAACTTTGATGTCTCATTTTATTTTGCATTTGAAATGTCTGTATATTTTAATTGTTTACATTAGATATTTATGTTCCTGTGTAAGTGATAGGTTGGCAATACTCCTGAAGTGTTTAACAACTGTGAAAGTTAATAGGCACTAGATGGACTTTCTTATCAACTGTATGAAATAAGAAACTTATCATAGAAAATGATCTTACTAAGTAAGCGGGTACAATTTCTTTTAATATAGTGTACATGGAGCCAATTGACTAAGGGCTTGGAAAGCAAACATGTCAGTGATTTGCATACATGTGATAGGAAAGTGTATGGTCAACCACATCCTTTCCTTGGGTTTAGTTTATAGCAGTGTAGTGTTGACTGTGTCTGCCATTTCCCTGAATGCATTCTCTGCAGCCTTCCATTTGCAATACATGCAGAGTTGGAGGCAGGAATAGCATAGCTTGTATGTCCACTTTCCCATTGTGATACTGTGGTGGACAGTGGCAGGCTGGCGGGGAGTTACATACCTCGGGAGTCAGGCCTCTTCACTCCTAGCTCATAATGTCAAAGAAAAGCTACAGATATAAGTCATTGCTCAAAGATGAAGTTCATTTTAGGTACATTCTCTGTAGTTTATCATACTTGTAAGGGCTGCTCACCTAATGCTACTACATGCTCTTAAACACTTTTTATCTTTCCCTGTTTCTCTTCTCATTGCTGCCATGCTGTTGTGCAACTCGTATCATAATTCAACTATTGTCATAGGGTGAGAGGCTGTAGACCCAAGAAATTGGACCCATCCTCATTTTTCTTGGCTTGCTTGATTGATTCCCATTCGCCAAGGTACTGTATGATCCATATGGGTTTAGCACCCCTTTGGCCATGAATGTAATAATAATAATAATCATCATAGTGCAACTCATGTTAATAAAATCAAGCTGGCAAGGGACCTCATACTCCTCTGACATACTAGTGATGAATAGTGCAAGCAATCACTGCTCGTGTCACACACCTCAGCACAAAACCAAAGGGCTCACTTTTACTAAAGAAATACCAGATTGTGATCGTGCATGTGCATATAGGATAAGACATGTGTACAGTAATACGCTTGCATACACAACACTACAGTACCTACCATAATTAATATCATAATTTGAAATGGTTCAAAGACATTAAAAATTTCTTTCCTAGTCCAAAATGGCAGCTTTGTAAACTCAATTGCTACTGTGTATTAAGTACATTTCAGAATCTCAGAAAGATTTCAAATGCTGTAACTAATGAATGATATACTGTACTATATTTGCAGTGAATTCAGGTTATGTGTTTCTCATTGTATCGTGTTCTTCACATATTGTGGTGTTTAGGCAGAGCTTACAATCATTGCTTATAAAACAGTGATCATTTTGACAAGGGAGAAGAGTGTAAAGTCATTGTTACGATAACTATACGAAAATCCCTCTGTGAGATTGAAACATTTTATTAATTCTAAATAATACTAACTGAATTTAGGCAAACCTATAATATGTTGGGTAAGATTAAGCTAAATTAGTTATTACACTTTGAAAAGTTAGGTAAAGTTGTGTTAGTTTTGGTATAAACTTAAAAATTCATATACCATGTCAATTCACAAAAATACATCTGTCAATTCATAAAATACCCTTATGGGTTTATCACTTAGGTATAATAATGATAATAATAATAATAATAATAATAATAATAATAATAATAATAATAATAATAATAATAATAATGCATAAAATAAAATTTTTGTTAGTATATTTTTAAGGCAGTTTGATCGACTCTGCCTATAAAGCACAACTTAGCGTATTGTATGTGCAGCATTCTGATAGACCTCTGCAACAAACAGCTGGAGTGTTGAAAGTATGATGGGAGTAATGAAAATATGCATATCAATGTACATATCAGTGTCTTTCAGGATCACTTCCAAATTTTACAAACATGTTGATGTGGGCAAACTTATTGAATTGAATATTAAGTAAGTATGTGAACTGTATTGGTAATCTTGCTTAACTAGGGCAGAGTGGTGATGATTCTGACACAGTACAGTGGTCCCTCGGTTTTCGTGCATCTCCAAACTCGAACATTTATGTAAGTGTATTTTCGTAAGTGCTGTTGCAAGTGTATTTTTGGGGGTCTGAAATAGACTAACCTATGTGACATTATTTCTTAAGGAAGTAAATTCATTCAGTAATGGCACTTGAGCAGCATTCTGGAATGAATTTTCGGCGAAAACCGAGGGACCACTGTACTGTACTGGTATTGCCTATTTTGTCTGTAATATTTTAACATTCCATAATAGAACATTTTGGTGGTGACCTTAGGTCAACTGCCTGAAGACTTCACATGTTGAAGCTACTGATATGTGATGGCGAGGCATTGGATACAGTGAGGAGGCTTCATTTACGTTGTGGGGATTATTATTATAATCAAATAGAAGCGCTAAACCACAGGGGTTATACAGCGCTGACTACGTTGTGGGGAGGCTTCATTTACATGGTGGGGAGGCTTAATTTACATGGTGGGGAGGCTTCATTTACATGGTGGGGAGGCTTCATTTACTTGGTGGGGAAGCTTCATTTACATAGTAGGGAGGCTTTGGATACACAGTGAGGCTTCAGTTACATGGTGGGGAGGCTTTGTATACACATTGAGGTTTCATTTACATGGACCATTAACTAATCACTAGTTAATGGTCCTCGTCGGCCCAAAACGTCATCATAAGTTTCAGTCTTCCGTGTGCGGTTTATTTGTGTATTTCTTAGTTATAAGTGAAACAAGAATTATAAACAGTACAAGTAATCAAATGTAATAAAGGATAGTTCAGATAACAGTTTGAACCCTGCTTTTTACCTACATACTTCAAACACTGCACTTTGACATTTGCCCAAGATAAATCCAGATTTATTTGCATTATGTTTAAGTTACATTGGGGGTAATTGTTCTGGCAGGCATGAACTAACTAACTTAATCACAATGTCAGAGCATCTGAAATATTAACAAAAAATTACATGGATGCATTTTTTAGAAAGCACAACAGCATACATAAACAACAGACCTTGTAGATGAGCTTGCATCATAATGGTGGACAAGTTTCAAGACTTTTCTTTAGGAAATTTATTGTGTGAAGTATCCCATTGTTTGAATCATCACCACTCTTCCCTCTGCACTCTTTTGTTTAATATATTTGATTTTATAAATTCATTACAATATTAATGTAAAATTTTGGTCACCAATTTAAATAACTATACATATAATAAAATGTGAAAAATCTGTATTGTAGTACTCTTTGTAAAAATACTACTGTATAGTATATACTGCACATCACTTATTAATAATTTAACATATTAAATTATTTTTTGCTACAGTAGAATAAAAGTTAATATTATCACTTTTTTTTACCAGTTTTAATTCCTACACAGCTTATTAATAGCATTTTGTGTATGGTTTAGTAGAAGCTGAAAACACACTTTATGGACGTCCGGTGCTTTCTTCACTCTTGAAATCCTAAATAGTACTTTCATAAGACATTTGTATAGCTTCAATGACAAAACTCAACAAATGGTAGGTTGCTACCTATCTCGAGAATGGACGCAGTAGGAAGAGTCCATAGTACAGGATATACAAAATTAATTTGCATAGTCACAGTATTGTGGCTGGAATAATTCACAACTAACCCAAAAGTTGGAGAATACACTATGTAACCTTAGGGTCCATCCTGGACTAGTATCACTCGTGACTTGATACTACTCCAGGACTCTCTGAAATATTGTCTACTTTCTTCTTCAATTTGTGGGTTGATTATAAAAATTTATTTAATTGTACTTAGAATACATTTGTTGCTTGCAACTTGACACACATTCGGCCCTTGAAGGTTCATGAGGCAGTATACAATCTATCCTTGCACATACAGTTGTTGCAGAATGAGGTAGGCATTCTGCTGGAATTGTGACATGATGCCCAGGTTATGTACAAAATGTTGCTGTAGTACTGTACACCCGTGAATTATTACTGTAGCTTTTCTTTGACGGTAGTGCAAGAGTGAAACTGTGTTGCACTAAGTATACTTTTAGTCACTTGCACTGTTACACACATTGTGTTCATTTCTAAATTTATTGCTGGAGATTGGATAGTGTGAATCCCAGGGAAATACAATTGGTAGTAAAACTACCTGAAATAGCATGTTTGTTAAGAGCTAATTTAGCTATTCTAAGGCCTAAATACTGTATTTCTCTATGAATCTTTTGTCAACTATCCGTCAGTGACACAACAATGCCCTTTGCTCATACGCACTATTTATGGCAGGCCCTGGTTGTTTACCACTTTATTTATATGGATGAATGAGTCAAGTTCCAAAGTAAACATTGTCTGTATATTGTTAAGTTAATCATACACTTGTTACACATGATCAGGTATCCTGACATAATTGAGGTGCGTGTGTGGAAGGAGCAGGTGTGTAAGCGTGTCTTGTGATTACTACTCGAACCGGTCAATGTGTACAAATGTTCAGCTGGGTCTTTCGGTAATGAGTATGTTTGACATGTGTGAAAAAGACGGATGTAGGCCAAAATTTACTGCAGAATTTGCTGCATACTTTGAGTAATGTTTTGTCACAAAATCTCTTATTTAGATAGAGAAGAAGAGCTTATTACATCAACTTTCATATGGCGTGAAAGGTTTGTAAACAAGTGAGGTGGTCTGTGAGGTCGCTCAGCAGTAGGTTAAACTGCCATGAAAACTCCTGTCATCTTGTATGACACTAATCATCTTACTGTTGTTCAGTCAGTGTTGACTTTGATGTCTAATGAATGTGAATCTGTGTCACTATCTTGTTTCATTCACTCCTCAGCTTTTTAAGCTCTGCTCACAGTGATTATATTATTGTCCATAATATGCAGCTTCCCTCATGCATTATTTATCATTCACATATACAGTAGTTCATGTAGTTTTGTTCCTGTGATAAATATCTAGGTCTTAAAATGGTGCTAGGCTTTAATACATGTTCTCTCTTAAAATATTGTTTACTAGTGACACTATTTTTTCTTATATCCTGTGGTATTATGATTATTATTTTAAAGAGCACATTAGTAGTGTTTCTACTTAGGCTTGTCAGTTTTGTTGCACCTCTCCCTTATGCTCCTTGATCACCCAACTACTACTGTTTTTTTTTTTTTGTTAAGCTTTGGAATTTCCCACATGATAATTTACTAATTGCAGATGCAGAACTTTGGAAAAAGTTACCCCTCAAAACTTTCTTGATGTTTTTTGTGATTTTTTTAATCACATCAGCCATCTCCCATCAAGGTAGGGTGACATAGAAAGAGAAACATATACACCATTATTCAGTCAGTAACTCTCAAGAAGTGTACAGATATCATAATTTAGATAGCCCTTGAGCAGTAGGATCCCCATCTTTCCTTGTGTGCAGGCACTATACTTTCCACCTCCTTAAAAAAAATGTCCATTATGTGTTATGAGTAATAATATCTCCCTCCGGACCTTAATTACCTGTATGATGACTCCGGATCTTGTATGGGGACAAAGCTCTTGAAATTTTAGCCCAGTGTGACTGAGAGCGTATCGGATGATCATGAAGTTGGCCAAGTTCAGTGGAGTACTCATTGTAAGTGTAAAAGTCACTCTGCAAGCTGTTATCTGTGAGCAACACTCATCACAGCTTACTGATATGCCCTCCTCAGTTTGAGTTGGGCTGTCATCCTTCCTTGCATGATCATTTAAATTATATTTTCTACCAACTCTTGAATATGGTCAATTGCTATATTTTATGTACAGTACTCATATTTGTGTCCCATGACCTCTTCTCAATAGTCTCTTTGGAGAGTCACTGCTTGACTATAGCATAACTTTCCAACAGCTGAACAGTGTCATAACTGCTGGCACTTTGCCCATCAAACAAAATACCATAGGTCATCTGTTGAGTGTTCTATTTGCAGTGACATTTGCTCTCTTTTCAGACTTTAACCTCCACTTTTTCCAACTACCCTCCTACTCCAAGGCTCTGCCACTTCCCTCAAGGGAGATTCCTTGACACTGGTGAGAGGCTCTTGATCTAAGAAATTAAACTTGACTTCCTCTTCCTTGAATCAAGCCTCCCATTTACCCCCCCCCCTTATGGTGTTCCACCATGTCCCAGTCACAGACTTAAATACGTTGCCTTTTGATTAAAGGGCATTAGCTACCAGGTTTGTGACTGTTCCCCTTTATCTCAAGACAGCTCACTGACTTTTCAGTGTCTGTTGTCCATTCTTCAGCAACCTCAGGACACAGGGCATGTCAGTGTTTATTTAGATGATGCCTTGCTACAGTAGTAGACTTCACTTTCATCATTCACTAATCTTAAGAAGGTAGTCAAAATATTTCTGAAGCTTCATAAGTTGAGAAAAATAAATATTTATATATGGGCATATTCTCCTTTGACTGGGATTGTAGTTTGACTTAGTCAGTCTTTTTAGATCATACCCACAGGCAAGCAACTCCAACTTTTGGGGCAACTTCAAAATTTCCTGTTAATCACACTACCAGATGGAGGTGGAAAGGATTTGTAGGCCCTGGGCACTCATAATTGTAGGCCCCAAAGATTGAGCTATAGATAAATATTTGTACTGTATGCAACTGATTGGTCTGAATGGGACCCATACATTGTATATAATGCTAATACTGTACAGGAATTCAAATAATGCAAGTTATTCAATTTGATTTCTAATAATAATAATAATAATTATCTATATTTCTACAAGTACATGTACAAGATATACAGGTCTAGTTGACATCAGTGACATATGTACTACTATATAGAAAGCCCCTTGTTATGCAGAGCATTTCTGGCAAATTAGCTCAATTTTGTCCTAGGATACGACCCACACCAATCATCTAACACCCAGGTACCTATTTTACTGATAGGTGAACATGGACAGCAGGTGTCTTAAGGAACCATGTCCTAACGTTTCCACCCATACTGGGGATCGACACCCCAGACCTCAGTGTGGGAGCCGAGTGTGCTAGGAATCAAACAGTTTCCATTTTGCATTTTTAACTCGTCTGAGATTTTTCGGGGGCCTAAGACTCTTTTTAGGCCCTGGGCACTGTGCCTATTGGATAATTTAGGCTTACTGAACTTGGGTGTATTATCTGAGATTTTTACAGGAAAAAAAAATATAAAAATATAATGTAAGCTAAATTTTTTCCTATTTTCAGCAGCAATTAGCAGCAGCGCGGGCGTTGCTGCGAGTTTTGGGAGCAGCCACTGCAGAAGGTCGCAAAATCGCCAGAACTGATACTCTGAAACACAGCGTTGCTCCTGGACAGTGTCGGGTAAGTCACTCTGCCTGTTGGTGATGCTTCTCTACAGTATAGCTATAATTCGTTCCTCTAAATGTCATCATATTTTACTACAACTTAACAGTGCCTTATTTAATCAGCTTCCTCATCCCTTGTCCTCCACATCTGCTTGACATCAACAACATAATCAGTGTTGAACCTAAAAAGATGGAAAAATTCACAAATGTAGCATAATGTGATCCTTTATTGTCAACAAGGATATTACAGTATACTGCATTTGTCTCTCTTCCATCATGTCAGTATTTTATACCATTTCTCTCCTCTAGAAAAGGTATCAGCTTGGATAGCAACCAATAAATTAACACTCAGTATTGATAAGACCTACTACAGTATGCATCTCTTTTTGGTATTCCATGTTTTTGTTGACTTTCAACTGAATCATTGTTCCACACACCGGCGCTTTTCACCGGCAGGTGAAGCATAATAAACAACAGCTCAGTTTGAAGCCAATAAAAACATGGAACATCGAAAAAAGGGTGCTGTATATGCGGGGCCCTCCTGTATATATTAAGTAGTGGCTCTCAGGGCAGCTTGATCTGAGAATTTTTGCAGTAGGCAGCTTACCAGAGGCTTGACTCTCCAGAAGAAAAAAAGTATCAATAAACTTCCCAATTTAACCCTTTCAGGGTCCAAGGCCATTTTGGGAAAGCAGGTGAAAATATTCAACTAAAACAAGATAATACACACAGTGAAAGATAATTTTCTCTGTTGTAGCTTGGCTATCCTCACAGTGATGTCAGAGTTTTTGAGCCAGTGTGGTTGAACAGTCTTGCAACTTGTCCTTTGATATGTCTCTTATCTGATGCAGCATGATCTTTCAATGTTGTGATTTATTGACAACTATAGGATACTTTTATTTTTGTACTAACTTTTAAAATATGCACAGTTTTTGTATGAAATTACAAACTTAAATCAAACTTTCTTAATACTGATGCCTTTAAAGGTGACTTATACCTTTTTTTGTAAAGAAAATATATTTTCTACTACATGGGAGTACCTCTAACACTGCTAAAGTATCTACAATGGACTTTCAGAAATTAGCAGATAGCTTTGTGTGCTGAACAATGAATGTTACTTTGAGCTCATGAATGTCATAGCATCAGCTCTCTGGTCAATTTAACATAGTGGATTATCATGACTGTACTGTAATTATGTTTGACTGTTTACAGGTATGTGGAGAGACTATCGCCCGTGGGGAACACAGATCACATATGGCTTCTCACACGGCCCACAGACCCCTCCACTGTGCAGTGTGTGGCCGAGGCTTCCACCAGACAGAGGACCTCAAGAGACATATCAGGTATAATAATAATAATTTTTATTTCAGCATGATACAGTGTTTGTACAGAGATGGGTGACATTTAGTTGAGCACGCAGAAAGCCCATAGTTATGCAGAACATGTCGGGCAAGCTTAAGCCTAACTTAAGACTACAGTGACAATAACTAATTAATTGCTTATATATAAGGACATTAAGGGTATACAGAGAACAAATTTAGGAATTACAAGGAGCATCTTTAAAGGTTAATACGGTGTTACTGCCGAACTTAAAGAATTTGTGTACAGGTTATTGAATTCACTCCTCCCCTCAAGGGAGGTTCCTTGATGCTGGTAAGGGGCTCTTGATCTAGGGAATTGGATCTGTGCTCCAGTTCCCTGAATTGAGCTTGAATACCTTCCATCCCACCCCCTACATGCACTGTAAAATCCTACGGGTTTAGCACTCCCCATAATTATAATAATATACAGTCAACCCCTGGTTCTCGTCGGTAATCCGTTCCAGAGGGCCCATCGACCACCGGTTTGGTCGAACTCTGATTCTATTTTCCTCATAAGAAATAATGGAAATAAAATTAATCCGTTTCAGACATCCAAAAGTATTAAAATAAAATATATTTTTGAACTTTTTGACATTAAAATATACACAATTTTATGAAAAATTAAGAAATAATAGTACAATAACATGTCACTTACATTTATTGAAGAGTTGTTGATGTGTGGAGGACGGGAGGAGGGGAGAAGGTGGAGTAGTATGCTAGTGTTTGGAAGGGGAATCCCCTTCCATTAACACTGCAGGTGGCAAGTGCTTTTCTGGGGTTACTGGCCTTTTTCTTTGAATGCTACACTCCCTGCATGAATGCTACACTCCCTGCATGAATGCTACACTCCCTGCATGAATGCTACACTCCCTGCATGAATGCTACACTCCTGCATGAATGCTACACTCCCTGCATGAATGCTACACTCCCTGCATGAATGCTACACTCCCTGCATGAATGCTACACTCCCTGCATGAATGCTACACTCCCTGCATGAATGCTACACTCCCTGCATGAATGCTACACTCCGCATGAATGCTACACTCCCTGCATGAATGCTACACTCCCTGCATGAATGCTACACTCCCTGCATGAATGCTACACTCCCTGCATGAATGCTACACTCCCTGCATGAATGCTACACTCCCTGCATGAATGCTACACTCCCTGCATGAATGCTACACTCCCTGCATGAATGCTACACTCCCTGCATGAATGCTACACTCCCTGCATGAATGCTACACCCTGCATGAATGCTACACTCCCTGCATGAATGCTACACTCCCTGCATGAATGCTACACTCCCTGCATGAATGCTACACTCCCTGCATGAATGCTACACTCCCTGCATGAATGCTACACTCCCTGCATGAATGCTACACTCCCTGCATGAATGCTACACTCCCTGCATGAATGCTACACTCCCTGCATGAATGCTACACTCCCTGCATGAATGCTACACTCTCTGCATGAATGCTACACTCTGCATGAATGCTACACTCCCTGCATGAATGCTACACTCCCTGCATGAATGTTACACTCCCTGCATGAATGTTACACTTCCTGCATGAATGCTACACTCCCTGCATGAATGCTACACTCCCTGCATGAATGCTACACTCCCTGCATGAATGCTACACTCCCTGCATGAATGCTACACTCCCTGCATGAATGCTACACTTCCTGCATGAATGCTACACTCCCTGCATGAATGCTACACTCCTGCAGGAATGCTACACTCCTGCATGAATGCTACACTCCCTGCATGAATGCTACACTCCTGCATGAATGCTACACTCCCTGCATGAATGCTACACTCCTGCATGAATGCTACACTCCCTGCAATCCCTGCTTTCTCACTCCCTTCCTGCTTCACTCCTCATCCCTGCTTCACTCCCTGCATCCCTGCTTCACTCCCTGCAACACTCTTTACCACAGGCTTGGCACTAGGAGCTTTCTTGGGGCCCATGGTGGCTTAATTAACAGTTGCAAGCACTAAAAACAGTGGAATAATGACAATATACTGGTATGAATGTGTGGATGGTGGTCGCTCTCGCTTGTAAACAATAGCACTGACGCTCCGTGGAGTGCCCGGGCCCAGCTGGGACACGCGTACGCGTCTGGGACGAATAGCCAACTCGTCCAACTCCGAGCAGCTCGCCTAATACCGAGCAAAATTCTCGTAAAAAAACCTGTCGAACACCGATTTGGACGACCTCCGACGCCGTCGAGCACCGGGGGTTGACTGTAATAATAATATTGAATTTACTGATGCAATGAGAAGGTTGATGTACTTCCAGTATATTGATTTATACATTGTAAGTATAATGTACACTGCTTTAACTAGCTACAGTATTACTAAAAATATATTTTTTTTTATAAAGTAGCATGAATTTGTTTAATCCAGCACAGTATACATAGAGTTTCAAAGTTAAACCTGTATTTGCAACTTTACTTTTTTGACATACTTTTGTGTAATTATCTTGAGTAAATTATTATTGTTATTATTATTATAATCATAACTAAGCACTAAACTCATAAGGGTCATACAGCACTGTATCTTGAGTAAAGATGTACATTACAGTATTATCTGGTAATGTTAGGCTCAGGACCATATTAGTTATAGACTTTCTTCAACACGCGGCGTTTCACTGAAGGTGGCCCAAGGAAACGAAAGCTCCTTTTACTTAGTATATAAGAGGTTACTAGCCCCTTGCTCATTAGTTATAGATATTAGGATATTTTACACAGCACCACTGTACAGCTCCATCTTTTATACTATATAGTTTGCATATGTTTTTTTTAATACTCTTACCTTAATATGTAGTGTAGTTTATCTCCCAAAGCTTGATACTGTACTTTGAGCTTCGAGCCTGAGAGACGATAAAGTACTTTGAGGGAAAGATGGTGAAGGTTTAAAAAGGCTTTTTAAAAATCTGTACAAGGTTTGTCAAACTTTATTTGATAAAATAATAATGTTTTTTTAACACGTTGACCAAAGATCTGCGAGTTTCAGTTTCTTCTTGTATATAATTGGTAAGCCATTAACTTGTGTATAGTTAATCAGTTGCACTGTTGATTCATCTAGTCATTAACATCCTATATATCTGTTGAGTTCTCCCCATTAATTATTATTTCTATATTTTTTCAATACCATGATGTAATTAAACTGAGTACTTTGTAGTTACTCATCTGCTCCATGCATGAGCAATGTGATATTTTATAGATACTCTATAATAAATACAAATAGATCATTACAGTACTAGTGTGCAACACTTTACAGTCTTGTAAGGAAATTTCAAACATTTTCCAGTTTGGATAGCTTAAGTCTTTCATTTTTTACTAAGATCCTAGTGTATGCACTTGGTATGAAATTTAAGTATGTACTATACAAGTGTTGTATAATCTTATTATTATTACAATTTCAGTAACATAATTATTGTATTACCAGTTCCCTGTTATATCCATGTATGTCCTGACAAAATAAAAGTTTGAATTTGAGTAAATCAAATGAATGTCTTTTCCTACAGGATACACACTGGTGAAAAGCCATACAAGTGTTCAACGTGTGGAGTGGCATTTCGACAAAGGGGACACCTCTCTAGACATGTATTCAAGTACCACTCAGACCAGCGACCACCAGTAGCTAAATAAAACTCATCTCACAGGCAGGCATGTACGCCGAGACACTGGTGAAGATAATTCGTGATAATCATTCTTGTTAGGTCATCATCATGAAAATGCATAAGTATGGGCTTTTTTCTTGTAAGAAATATATATGCTGTTAACCAACTATTGTAACTTTAACGTATCTTCTTGGGAGACAATGTTATCATTATCATAAAATCTGATACCCTGAATTTTAGGGCCTCCAATAAAATCTTTTTACAGCATTACATCATTCTTGTAGAGGCTGAGTGTTATTACAGCATTGGTCATGCTCTAACTTGCTGGACAGTGATGATTTTCACCCAGGTTTCTATGATATATTACTCAATAATTGCTATGGCTTTTTAGATTATTCAAATTTTAAACAAAACAGTTTTTAATTTTGGGTGCAGAACTGTATCACAGAAAAGAATTTGTTTTTAAACTTTAATTGTGATTATTTTGTGATACTGTACATGACTTATAGGTAAACAGCTTTATAAAGATAACCACAAGTGGGTACTTGCAATGGATCACTGAAGGTGACCAAGTTGTCTTGTTATTTAATTGAACTCCCCACCCCCATGGAGCTAACTTGCTGTAGGAGGGTTGTGCAGTCATATGTCTGCACTCTGAAGGAGGGGTGTTAATGTTGCAGTTTTATAACTGTAGTGTAAAGCACCCCTCTGGCAAGACAGTGATGGAGTGAATGATGATGAAAGTTTTTCTTTTTTGGGCCACCCTGCCTTGGTGGGAATTGGCCGATGTGTTAATAAAAAATAATACAAATGTATAGGAGAGCTGTGTTAGCTAGTTCTCCCTGGCAGTCTTCCATGCCAGTATAATCTCCAGACAATAATTCTTATCACTTCTAATGTTAATGTCTGTGTTCAGAAGTATCTCCAGAGACAGATGAGAATGTCTCCACCAGCAGTAATTGGCTTCCCATTCAGGGCTAACAGACATACAGAAAGTAACTGGAGGGCTCTCTTGCCCAAGGTCACCACACCATCCCTTCCTGAAGGCTGTCTTGCCTAAGATCCCCATGGTTGCGATGTTCTTCCCTCAGTACCTCTTCCTCTCGATCTCCCGTCATCCATTTCTTTCCCTTTTGCCATACTGCACTGTATGACTTGTGGGTTTAGCGGTTACCATGTAGATGATGATAATATAACCATGGTTCTGGCTTCTGACATTATGCTACAGATATGCTCTCCATTGTGATGCCCAGCCATCAGTGTGTCTATTTCCCTATCTTCTCAGTACATGTGTGTAGAGCTGTTTTAGCTTACAAATTTAGTGCAAAATATTGACAAAGGGGGAGGGAAGGGGAATATAAACAGAAAATCATTGATTTAACCAACTCTGATTTAATGCACTTTAGAAATACAGAGGAAAATCCTCTGGTTTGTTGATTCAGAATCAATGGACAAAGTTCATTGATTAAAGAATTGACCATTTTTCTTAAGATCATGGCAGAATAACTACTACTACCACAATCACCATTACCGGTCACCCACTACCCCCCAATTAAATCAAGAATTTGCTGAATATGTATATAGGTTCTGGTCACTTCTGTTTACTTATGTAAAAGTCAAAATTAATAATTGGATGGACAGGATAAAATTCATGATACAGAGGAATGAAAAGCATTAATAATAATAATAATTATGGTTAAAGATACAATCAATAAATTAAAATTTAGGGGCATGATTAGACAGGGATACATAATACAATTAATAAATTTGCTGCAATTTTTTTTAACACGTCGGCCATTTCCCACCGAGCAGGGTGACCCAAATTATTATTATTATAATCAAATAGAAGCGCTAAACCACAGGGGTTATACAGCGCTGCAGGTTATTGTAGGATGCAGGGAGAGTGGGTTGTAAGAGGGAGATGGACGATTAGTAGGGTATGGAGTGCAAGATGACGGTGGATTGTGCAGGGGAGGAGGGTAGCAAGAGATCGAGGTAGAAGGGACTGAGGGAGGTGCTAGAGGTATAATCTTCAGAGTTTGTGTAGTAAGTCAGTTTCTGTCAAAAAGTCAATGAGAGAGTCAGGATTAAAGGAGGGGCCATCTGCAAGAAGGGAAGGTAAAGAAAGGGCCGCAGAGCGAAGACGTCGTTGGAGGTAAATTCTGCGTGCTCGTTGATAGAGTGGGCAGTCCAACAGGATATGTCGAACAGACACTGGAACCTGACAATGCTCACAGAGAGGGGCAGGGAGCCTCTCCATGAGATACCCGTGAGTAAGACGAGTGTGGCCGATGCGAAGACGGGAGAGTGTAGTCTCCCAACCTCGACATTGGTGACAAGAAGAAGGCCAGAAACCTATAACCGGTTTAATAGAATGAAGTTTGTTATTCAGCAGGTCAGACCAGC
>WNWK01025262.1:0-28747 GCA_009830355.1 Cherax destructor | reverse complement strand
CCCCCCCTACCCACATTCCAAATCCTTAATCCGGAAGGCACCTTACATCTTTCTTCCTCCACTGAAGAAATTTTCCCTCAGATCTGTTTTGTTGTTGTTGCAGCCAAGCTCTTGCAGCTCTTCGTGGTTAGATCTTCATTGTGGTCCTCCCCCAAATCTTCCACATCCTCTCCATTGTCTGGCCTTAAATTCATCAACCTCAACACTAGTTCCAGGCATTTTCTTTACAAGATCGGCATGCAACAGCCTTGCTTTTCACATATGATGGATTCACAACACTATCACCCGCAGCATTTTTTGGTTTATCCACACCAATAACAATTTCTCCATATTTTCCATTGTTTGTGATCTCTGTTTCGTTATCGTATTCACCCCTTCCAACATTAGCTTCCTGATTTCTTCTTTGCCAAATGGAACTGATGGTTGATGGGTTTTTCTTGTATATCCTGGCGAGCCCCGCATCCCTCACCACTATCATTTTTTTCTATTATTTCTTTCTTCAGTTCTATTGTGTTCCACTTTCTTTACCAAAGAACTGGCACTAGGAGCTTTCTTGGGCCCATGGTAGCTATTTAGTAGTCACACACAATAATCAAGTTCCAAAAACAATGAATTGTTAATAAATGTTTTGTATAAACTCCTGGGGAGATGTTCACTCAGCTAAACAATGCTAGACTGCGTGGCAATGCGTGGGAGGTGCGTGGGTGGCGGGCTCACGGCCTTTGTATGTCACGGCACTAGTGGACAGGTCCCATACGATCGCGAAACTAAAATAATGGCAAAAACTGAGCCAAATTTTCCCTGAAAAAGCGAAACCAAAATCTGATAACTGGGACAAGCGAAACCGAGACTGTAATTTTTTCGTTAACCGAGGGTCCACGTATATATTATCATGTATCACTCCTCTGTTTCAGTGAGTACATATGTAAGACTTTTAAGGTATTCTCAGTAATATAAATGCTTTATTGGCTATATGCGGCTGTAAAAGGGTCTCATATTTCTTCTGCCATCAATACTAAGAATATTCTAAACGAGGAGCACAAGTGATTATTTCCTTGTTTTGAAAGTTCCTAATTTTCTACCCTTCATCTTCCTGGCTGTTGTGACTTGGTCTTATTGTGTTTATGAAAGAAAGGTCAGCTGACATAATTATCCCTAAATCTTTTATGTGTTCCTTTCGTTCTGTTTGATGATCCTGTTGAGTTTCAAATTCAGTGTCCTTTTGAGTTTCTCATTCTTTCCATACCTAAGCGCTGGGAAACCCATCACCATTGAATGTCATGTTCTCCACTGCCCACTGGTAAATCGTGTTTATATCTTCCTGCAATTTTTCAGTGTTTTCTACTGACAGTGTCTTGGGAAACTGAGCTTTTACTTTGCTGATGCTGGGTTTTACTAAATACTACTGTGTTGTGTGTGTTAGGAACCTGAAAATCCACCTGCCTACCTTCCCCATAATACTTGTGGCCTTCATTTTATGTGCAATCTCCCCCTGATCGCTTTTTGCCATTGATTTTTTTTGACCCTTTAAAATAATAGTGGTGAACTATTGTTAAGAATTACTAAGGCAAGATAATAGTGGTGAACTATTGTTAAGAATTATTAAGGCAAGATAATAAGTGGTGAACTATTGTTAAGGTTACTATGGCATTTCATGATTAACCCATAATTCAAAAAAAGAATCTTGAAATGATGTTTTAAACCCCTCTTGGACCTGATAATAGTTCAGAAGAATCAAAATATTATATAAAGTTTTTTCTTTGAATTGTTTAAGGGGAATTGTTCCAGTCACGTATTGTGATTTTACTCTTCAATTATAATGTACAACCATTCATGAGTAAAAATAAATACCTAACATTGAATAAAAAAAAATTATAAGTAGTAATTAAAATGGAAAAAAGGTTTTCATCTCTATATACAGTGTGTTTGTTACCGTGATTACTAGGGTCATTTAAACCCTTGGGGGTCCCCGCCAGGCCCCCTTTCCCCTGATCAGCAAAGGTTAATTGTTTCTTTGGGATTAAGGGAAACCCTTTCCCCCCTTTTCCCCTTCCCCAAACTATTCCCTCTCAGTTCCTCCAGATGCCTTCCCCCTCAGTTCCTCTCCAGATGCCTTCCCCCTCCAGTTCCTCTCCAGTGCCTTCCTCTCAGTTCCTCTCCCGATGCCTTCCCCTCAGTTCCTCTCCAGATGCCTTCCCCCAGTTCCCTCCAGATGCCTTCCTGTGTTCAGCCTTTTGGGGATTTTTCAAAAAATTTTAGCCCCCGTTGAAGGAAGAGTATTGCTGTTTTTCCCTTTTGTTGAGGCCCTTGGTGGTGGTGGTGGTGTTTTCCATGGAATTTGGATCCCCGGGGATTGATCCATCCTCCGGAGTTTGGGGGGTGGCTTTGGGTTTTACATTTTTAAAAAAAAAGTTGAAACGTTTTGTCTGAAGTAATGTTAAATGTTGAGAAATCATCAAGGGGTTTTTTTAGTAATGGTGGGTTTTGAGTATAGTGTTTGTCTGGTTAATTTTGATTTGAGGGAGGGGGCCTTTTGTATGTTCTGTCAAAATTGATCTTTGGGCCCTTTATGTGCATAGATTTTTGCATAAAAGAGATGGACACGAGGGGTATTGAGGAGTGATTTGTCCTTGTGTTACCTGTGTGTTCTGTTGTAGTTATCAAAAGTTTCCCCGAGAGTGGTTTGCGGAGACAGACCAGGATTATACCCATTTTTTGTGGTCTGAGAATTTAGTGCCCATTGCCTCTGAAAAATTTTCACTTTAGGAGCATATTATTTGCCTACATCAGTCTGTTCCTGCTTCAAACAACTATAAAAGCTCACCTCCAACGTTCAGGAATTTATTAAGTGAACGTTAAACAGTTTATGTGGACAATTTCCTAGGTTAACATCAACTGGGGAAAAATAATGAGGACATATATGGAGGCTAATAAGGTAATGCAAAGGCAAATATGCCTTTGAGGGAATGGAATAAATTGTTCAAATTAAAGGACAAAATAAATGAGGGTTACCCGGGAGATGAGTTACTAGATGTAGTAACATACTAGGATTAACCTGGGATCCCGGGCGACATTTATTTTGAAAAACCTAATAATTATGGTATCCCCAGAAAATTTCCCAAAGAGAACTCTGCTTGGTGAGATTTCCAAATACGTACTTGATCCACTAGGATTGGTATCACCCTTACAATAGGAGGAAATTGCTAATACAAAAAGCATGGAAGCTTAAAAGTACTTGGGATGAAGCACTGCCTAAGGAATTCATTAAAAGGGGAAGAATTAATAGATGATTATGTACAAATACCAATGTTAGAATTCACCTAATGTAGCAAGTCAAGATACCTGGAGAGGGGTTTTGAGGGTCAATGCCCCAAAGCCTGGTCTGTGACCAGCCTCATGGTGGATCAGGGCCTGATCAACCAGGCTGTTACTGTTTGGGCCCCACGCACCCGACGTACGAACCACAGCCCAGCTGGTCAAGTACAGTGGTCCCTCGACTACCGATAATTCCACATAACGAGAAAATCGTGAAACAGCGCTTTTGCTAAATATTTTCCTCAATAGCGAGCATTAACTCGTGTGGAGCCGTACCAGACCTGTCCGCCTGCCCGCGCTTGCCTGGTGAGGCAGACAGGAGCCAGTCTAGTGTTATTACACTTTGGGGAGCATTACAGCGTGCTCTTTCAAACATTCACAATACTTTTTGTGTTTTTGGTGGTTCAGTGATTGTCACTGTGAAATAAGTCACCCTGGGTCTTAACCCTTTACTGTCGAAACCCCTCAATCCTGAGTGCTCTCCTGTTTCCAAAATATTGAAAAAAAAATTATTTTCTTATCAAAATTAAGATTTTTTTTCGATTGTTTTATCCTAAAAAACAGTTTTTGCCATCAATACTTACCGAGTTTGGGGTGTAAAGTTGGCAGAAAATGAGCCATATGCAACAGCGGCGAATGCCGCTCACTCAGTAAACATTTGTTTCTTCCATTCGTAGATTTCTTGTTTTTTCACTATTTTCTTTTTTTTGTAACTTATGTGGCCTGTTTGACCAAGGTAAGGTGCAATGTTTATATATACACTCGTTGTATGCAACACAATACTAGCATAAACATTAGTATCTTTATATTGTTTACAAAACTTTTTACATAAACAAACAATAAAAAATATTTTTCATTACTATTGTTCTATAATATATATCAAATTACACTCCTGAACACTTTCTAGAACTCCTGCAGCTTGTAAATTCTTTGAAACATGGGTATATGCACAGTGGTACTTTTCACTCTTCACATAAAACGAGTGTCTGCTTTTTGTTGGGTTTTGTGGTATGTTTAAACAAAAAACCTCTTCTGGCATTTTTTTTGAGAGTAGTAGCAGGCAGTTGTATGGGGTAGTGATCCCCGGCCTCATGGAGGGCATGTGTTGATATTTGTGGGCGCTGGTCTATTGCAGGTGTTTTCCTTGGTTTCTTGAATATTATTTGTCTAAAGACTGACAAACAAAATTCACCTATTTGGGTTTTTGTTGGGCTTCAACTTTCAATTATAAGCATTCAGCATGGAAATGTCAAGAAGATGGAAAAAGTTTTATGTACCACTTATAACTTTTGCAGACACAATCACAAACCCTATCCATTCACATTTGTCCCCTAAGCGCATATTGATTGTAGTCCATCACACTGCAGGTTTTAGAATGGGTTCATTGGTCTCTATTCTGCTTGCCAGTTCTCATTTCATGTCTGTGAACTGATGTAACAATGTGACATCAGTTTGTCTTGCCACGAAATCCATGATGTATTGGCAGAAACACCTGCACTTCACCTCTACGAGTGCCAGCTCGCCTAGGCATATGTTTTCGATTTGCCGCACTGTGCCACACATGTCTGTCGCTGTTCACTGCGAAATCAGGTAAGGGGGTTGTGTACCCGTTTCAGTATAAATATATGCCCCCTTTCCAAGATGGTTCCATCATTGTTCTAACCACATACCAGAGATACCCAAAAACTTCCTGGTATCTTGCAATGTATAACTGCCGTGTACACAATTTTCCAAAACAGACCACTTTTGCAATCCCCAGTACAAATAACTTTATACCAAAAAGTTTCCTCTTCTTGGTATATACTGTGACGACAGCTGCCTTTGAACAAAATCAAAGACTCATCAATAACAAGCTTCCTGAAGGGATAAAAATACATACAGCACTTTTGTTTCATGTACATAAAACATTCCTGATCTTATATAACCTGTCGTTTCTGTAGGCCTGGTTTTGTCTGAGAAGTGTAACATACTAACAGTATAAAAAACGATTCACTGGTATAATATCACAAAAACCCTTTTCGGTTGGTTTAGTTAGGACAATATCCTAGTTTTTTTAGTTTGGGGGTGCCCATAATCTGTGAGAGTGTTTTCCAGGTCTTTTTATATCTCCTCTTGTTTCAGTAAATTTGGAGTAGTACAATTTTTTTGGTTTTTTTAATTAGTTTGGTGAGAACTGATGAATTTGTTTTAAATTTTTTATGTATAAACCCCCCCTATATTGTTTTTTATATTGATGTTTTTGTTAATGGTTTTTAAATGAAATGAGTCATCTGTAACCAGTTGTGACAGAGTGTTGCACTTCAGGAAAATGTTAAACAGGCACCAGAAGCAGAGGACTGTGGACAGTTATTTCTCGAGACAGGGATCTAGTGACTCTCAAGCTGGTCCTAGAGGCATTAAAAGAAAAAGAAGGGAAGTAACCCCAGATAAGGACTTGTTACCTGAAGTAATTTTGGAGGGGGATTCCTCTTCCAAACACTAACACCCTCCACCTGTTGTCCTCCCTATCTTCCAGATGCCTGCAACTCTCTTCAATAAAGGTAAGTAAATGTTATTTATTAATCTGTGTTTTATTATTTAGTATTTGTAGTAGTATTTATAGTGTTAATAATGTTGTTTTGTGTATGTAGTACTATAATTAAAATGTATTTTTTGTGAATATTTTTGGGTGGAACGGATTAATTGTATTTCATTATTTCTTATGGGAAATAAGGTTTCGAATTACGAATTTTTCGTGTTAAGAGCTAGCTCCTGGAATGGATTAATTTTGTTAGTCGAGGGACCACTGTACTGACTTGAGGTGCCTGTCCAGCGCCTTCTTGAAGACAGGCAGGGGTCTATTGGTAATCCCCCTTTTGTATGCTGGGAGGCAGTTGAACAGTCTTGGGCCCCTGACACTTAGTTGTGCCCTGCTTTTCATTGGGGGATGTTGCATTGTCTGCCGAGTCTTTTGCTTTCATAGGGAGTGATTTTCGTGTGCAAGTTTGGTACTAATCCCTCTAGGATTTTCCAAGTGTATATAATCATGTATCTCCCGCCTGCGTTCTAGGAAGTACAGGTTGAGGAACTTAAGTGTTCCCAGTAATTGAGGTGTTTTGTAACAGTTATGTGTGCCGTGAAGGTTCTCTGTACAGTAGACGTCATTTAACACAGCAGTTACGTTCCTGAAAATGCTGTGTTTGTTAAACCTTGTTAGATGAACTGAAGAACTTATGGGAAAAATAGGTTACGTTCCTGAGAGCCCCAAAAACCCAATCAACTTTTTTAGGCCTCCACATCTTACAAAAATAAAAGTGAATATGTAATTGTAGTTCATTGTTGTGATGTATTATGTTGTTTTTACTGCTTAAGACTACAAATGTAACAGAAATAATAGTATTTCTTACCTTAAATTGTGGGTTCTGGTGTTTGTGGATGATTGTGAAGAGAGGGAGAGTTATGCTGTGGCCCTACTGGGCTGAGGTGGATGGTAGAGGTTCTGGTACTGAAGTCGATGGTTGTACTGGAGTGTCTAACTTTAAGTCATTCAGTCAGTCAAGTCATTCAGTAAGTCAGTCAAGTCATTCAGTAAGTCAGTCAGGTCATTCAGTAAGTCAGTCAAGTCATTCAATAAGTCATTCAGTAAGTCAGTCAAGTCATTCAGTAAGTCAGTCAAGTCATTCAGTAAGTCAGTCAAGTCATTCAGTAAGTCAGTCAAGTCATTCCCGTAAGTCAGTCAAGTCATTCAGTAAGTCAGTCAAGTCATTCAGTAAGTCAGTCAAGTCATTCAGTAAGTCAGTCAAGTCATTCAGTAAGTCAGTCAGTCATTCAGTAAGTCAGTCATTTAGTAAGTCAGTCATTCAGTAAGTCAGTCATTCTGTAAGTCAGTCAGTCAGTCAGCCACACAAACTTATGTTTACCTCTTTTATGTGTACAAAGAAACACTTCATTACAGCCACAGGTCATGTCTTGTATAAAACTTTGTTTTCTTCATTAATTCTAAAACTTAAATGCTTATACCTTTTCTTGCCACTTTGAGCAACACTGGTATGCCTACTGGGTGTTATGATTTCTTGGCAGATACAAGAGATAGTAATTAAAAGATCAAAATACAAATCACAAGCTTGTAGCACAGAAGTTAGACTAGACACATATGAACTACAAATGCTGGGATGGTGGGGTGTTGGGGGGTGGCGGAGGTCTTCCCCGCTGATCCACAACAAGGCGGCCGCTTGAGGAAAAGGGAATTTTTTTTTCCCTTCCCCCAAACTGAACCGTGTTAAATTAATTTACGACGTGTTACATAAAAATGTGCCGCAATTCTGCAATCGGGCTATACCCAAATCGTAAGCAATGACGGTCTACTGTACATTTTCTAGGTCAGCAATTTCACTTGCCTTGAAAGGTGCTGTTAGTGTGCAACAGTATTCCAGCCTAGATAGAATAAACGACATGAAGAGTGTCATCATGGGCTTGGCATCCCTAGTTTTGAAGGTTCTCATTACCCATCCTGCCATTTTTCTAGCAGATTCGATTGATACAAGGTGAGATCCTCTGACATTATCACTCCCTGGTCTTTACATTAGTTTTTCGCTTTTTTGTGTGGGTTTGGGAAATTTGTTTTATACTCTGATAATGTATTGCACATTTTTGTGACACTTCAAAATTGACATAAGGAGCGGTATCTTATATTCAATGTAATAATTCCATTTCTCTTGTTATGTCTAAGACAAAGGTGGCTCCCATTAAAGAACGTACAGTCCCTCAATTGAAATTAAAGTCATTTACATAGGTGTCAAATTAGCTAATTATATAAGAAACAAATTGCATGAGATAAATATTAGCGACACTGTGATTTGGTCTGATAATGAGGTATCCTTAAAATGGATTCAAAATAATAAAAGTAAGTTTGTGTACGTATAAAACAGTCGCTGAAATTAATCAAATGCAAGATAAATATAAAAGTTTAGGTCAATATGTATTAATCTTTAATCATACACCTGGAGAGGAGAATCCAGCTGATATCTTGTCACAAGGCTTCACATATGATATAAATTTTCTCTGATGGTATTGTACTAGAGAGAACCTCTTAATGTAATTATTGCTGTACACTCATATAAGCCACCCGGCTACCACACCTCATAATTATGTCAATTTTTTCTAGTATGGTTGTATATATTATGTTTATATGATATGTAGTGTATTTCTTATATAATTTTGAAAAAAAGTTATAAATTAATGAAGTTGTCTATAATGTAATACAGTGGACCCCCTAACGAGCACCCTGGAAATCGTACAATTATGTAACTATAATATTGTAAGTGCTTGTGGAAGTGTATTTTGGGGTCTGAAATAGACAACCTACGTGACATTATTTCTTAAGGAAGTAAATTGTTCGTAATGGCACTTGAGCAGGCTTCTGGAATGAATTTTGCTCGTTAGGCGGGGTCCACTGTACATGATATTAAAGTGCCCCAGACTGAATATTATTATTATGTTAATGTGTCTTCAAGACTAGTGAGACACTCTTAGCTACTTCCTTTGTCTGGCATAGCTACTCCGTTGTAATGATGCCATATAGTGATTTTAATATATACAGTAGATCGTCATTTAGCATGGTAGTTACGTTCCTGAAAACGTTGTGTTAGATAATTAAAAGAACTTAGGGGAAAATAGGGTTACATTCCTGGGGGTCCCCAAAAGCCAAACAATTTTTTTTGCCCAACAGATCTTAAAAAAATAAAAGTGAATATGAAATTTGTAGTTCATTATCGTGATGTATTATTTTTTTTACTGCTTAAGACTACAAATGTAACAGAAATAATAGTTTTTACCTTAAATTGGGGTGCTGGTGTTTGGGGATGATTTTAAGAAAGTGGAGTTATGCTAGGGCCCTACTGGGCTGAGGGGGAGTAGAGGTTCGAATAAAGTCGATGGTTGTACTGAGGCCCCAAACTTTTAAAGTAAAAATTTTCAGTAAGTCAGTCAAGTCTTTCGTAAGTCAGCGCCCCAGTAAGTCAGTAAAGTCATTCAGTGCCGCATTCAGGTTGTCATTCAGAAAGGGTAAAATATTCGAAGCAGTAAAACATTCAGTAATCACAAGTCATTCAGTAAGCCATCGTCATTCAGAAACCCAAAGTAAGTCATTGTAATCGGGTCTGAAAGTAGTCAAGAAAATTTCAGCCGGGGGTCAAGCCACAGTAAGTCAGTAAAAACACAGTGTCGTCGCCAGTAAGTTAGTCCAGTCAAGTCATTCAGGTTAGTCCAGTCAAGTCAGTCAGTAAGTAGTCAAAGTCAGTCAGTAAGACAGTCAAGCGTCAGTCACACAAACTTTGTTTCATCTTTTATTTTACAAAGTAACATTATTGGGCCACGGGTTATGTCTTGTTATTTTTGTTTTCGTTAATTCTAAGACTTAAATGCTTATACCTTTTCTTGCCACTTTGAGCACACTGGGATGCCTTTGGGTGTAAGATTGTTTCAGATACAAGATATGTAATTTTTAAAAATCAAAACACAACCCTCTCTTACTTTACAAACACAGCTGGCTTTAGCAGAGGATTTTTTACGCGTATGGAATACGAATGGTTGGATGGTGGGGGGGGGCAGGTGGGGCCCCCAACAACAACAAGGGGGTCTTTAGGGTTTTTTTTCCTTCCCCAAACCGGAAGTTTATTCGGGAAAACAGATGAGGAAAATTTTATAAAACAGTTTGGGGGAACCCGATCCCAAAAGTCAGTGACTTATTTTTCTGTCTGACATTTGGGTTATCCCAGGCTCCCCCTATGCTACTATGTATGATAACTGTCTGATACCCAATTTTGGTTGCAGGGTTGAGACTCAGCTCCTGGCCCCATGTTTTGAATAAACTTACAGTTTGGGGGGAAAAAAAACCCCCTTTTTCCCAAGCACGAAATTTTGGGACACTTGAAACACCTGATGCAACCACAAAAGGGGAAAAGGAAAATCCTTTTTTGTCTTGAAGCCTTGCACTTTTCTCCAATTTATATAAGTTCGTGTTGGCATTTTCTTTCCGAAAACACTTGTCTGCAGATTAAAAACTTGATTTGGGTCATGCCCCCCAGTAGACCCCCCTGACCAATGGTTTAACCCACCGTCTACCCGGGGCCAAAATTTTTTTTTTCCCGTGAACCGGGAATATCATTTTTACCTGTGTTGTAATAATGTGCCCAAAATTTTAATTTAATACCCATAACGGTAACATAATCTCAGTTTAAATGATGGTCTACTGTACCTGCATGCCCTACAGTAAGTTTATTTAGGTACACAAAAGTACAATTATTATCATCTATCTGTTACAGTTGTAGGTTAATGAAAGCCAGAGTAACAGTAAAAAGTGTACTCTCCAGGCCCCGGCTCAACAAAAACCCAAAAAATAAATGAATGAACAAAAAGATTTAACCCTTTGACTTTTTTTGGTCATATATATACGTCTTCGACCCGTTTTTGGACATATATACAGTACAGTGGCCCCCGGATTATTTCCTTAAACTCGAACAATTATGTAAGTGTTTTTTTGTAATGTTTTTGTGGTATTTTTCAAAAAGGACTAATCTAATTTACATTATTCCTTATGGGAACAAATTCGTTGGGTAAGGGCACTTGAACAGCATTCTGGCAAATGTAACCCCGCTATTCGAAGGGCCGGAATAGAACATATCATTATTAGAACAAGAAAATCGATATCGCCATGCAAACAAAATTCACGTTTGAACAAGTGCTTCCATCCCTGTCCGCCCAGGCGGGAAACCAGTCCCGTTACACTCAAGAGAACATTACCCTGCACGCTCATCCAGACATTTCACATAATTATAATTGTTTGGAGTTTGTTCATTAAGTGTGGGGCAGTGGGGGTAGAGACAGTGGTGGTGGGCGTGGTGAGAGGCAGTGGTGAGGGCAGGGGTTTAGAGGCAGTGGTGAGAGGCAGTGGTGGTAGAGGCAGTGGTGAGAGGCAGTGGTGGGAGAGGCAGTGGTGGTTGAGGCGTGGTGGTAGGGCAGTGGTGATAGAGGCAGTGGTGATAGAGGCGTGGTGAGGGCAGTGGTGGTTGAGGCAGTGGAAAGAGGCAGTGGTGATAGGCAGTGGTGGTAGAGGCAGTGGTAGTAGAGGCAGTGGTAGTAAAAACATTGGTAGTAGAGGCAGTGGTGGTAGAGGCAGTGGTGAGAAAACAAGATTAAATAAAGGTTGGAGTTTGTAAACAAACCATTTGTTGTTGCTGTAACCAGCCTGACACATATGATTTCTGTTCATTCCTTGAAGCTGACTGGAAGTGATCTAATGCAGATAGCATTCAAACTCCTTTTTCTCTTATACTAAACATCTGAAGGAGGAAGAATGGGAAGATTTTTCCGCTTAGCGAGAATGCCCGCCACCACCATCCTTCCCAGCCACCCATTCGTAATGACATACATAATTCATTCTAGAGTGTATATCAGGTTTTTTTTTATTTATATTGTTTATTATGTCATATTAGATGGTGTGATAGATAAATAAGCGTCGAGTTGATAATAGCTTCACAGTGAAGTACAGTGGTCCCTCGGTTTTTAAAATTCGTTCCAATTGCTGCTCAAGTGCCATTCGGCAATTTACTTCCTTAAAAAATAATGTCCGTAGGTTAGTCTATTTCAGCCCCAAAAAAAATACATTCCCACCCTTGAAAATACACTTACATAAATGTTGGGTTTTGGGGATGCCAAAAAGGGGGGCCACTGTCCCTTTTTTTATGCCCCCCGACGAAAACGGATTAATTGTATTTCCATTTTTCTTAGGGGAAAAAAAAAATGCCCCTCAAATTTCCGTTGAGAACTAGCTCCTGGGGGTTAAGCGAATACGGGGGTCCACTTTGGGGCGTAACCGGGGGGGCCCCTGTAATGACGTAACCGGGGTCCCTGTAATGATGTAATCCGGGGTCCCTGTAATGCTTTCCCCCGGGGCCACTGTAAGGGCGGAACCCGGGGGGGCCCCTGTAATGACGTAACCCGGGGGGGCCACTTTTGGCTAATCCGGGGGGCCACTGCTCAAAAATTTAGTGGCCCAAAAAAAACGGGAAAAGCTGGTAGGGCCCCCAATGAAGAAGGGGTCTGTGTGGGTCAGTGTGGGCTGTAAAAAAAATTATGCAGCCCCGTGCATAATGAAAAAAAAAAAACCCGACCTTTTTTTTTGGGTTAAAAACCCGACTTTGAGGTAAACAAATCACGCCCCCCCGCCCCAAAAACGTCAACTGGTGAGTCTATTATTCTTACACAAGTGCAGTATTATTTATACCTTTTTTTCAATAATGCAGTATCTGCATAACAGTAAATCTTTTTTTTGTGAAAAAAAAAAAATGAAAGAAAGGGTAATATAAGAGGGACCTAAAGACGTGACTAATGAACAGAAAAATCTTATTTTAGTGCCAGGACATTTTTTTTTATTTTGCATGAAATTTGCCAAATTGCCAATTTCTGACCACTTTATTGGGTGGTGAAAATGGTAAATTGGTGGTTCTAAAAAATAGCTATGAGTTTGGTCGACTGGAACAATGGAATTGGCGGAAAATAGGATCACTAACTTCGCGGGCGTTTTCCATCAAATTTCATACTTTTGGTGTCATTACCATGGGGAAAACTTTCTCTCTCATTTATAAGATTTTTTTTTCGAATATTTTGGCACCCGGGGGACACCTCAGGATTTGGGGTTCCGACTGTCAAAAAGGGGAAATTCTCTAATTGCTCCCAACCCCTTTTCATTTCTCCTTTTACGAAAAATCGGTTCCGCTTTTCGCAATAATTTGGGAAAAAACTCGGTTGGAAACGTATTAGACGTGTCCGCCTGCTCCGCGCCTGGCCTGCGCAAGGCCCCCCACTGGCCTTGTTTACCATTGAAAGAACATTACCCAGCCCCTCTTTCAAACATTCACAATACATTTGGTGTCTTTTTTTTTGGTTTAGTGATTGTCACTGTGAAATAAGTCACCATGGGTCAAAAGCCCCCCTGGCACCACAGTGGTAAAGAGGTGGGGAAAACCATCGAAATGAAGAAAGAGATAATAGAAAAATATGAAGTGGCGTCGTCTGGGTGATCTTGCCAGGATGTACAAGATAAGTATTAATATTGGTAGAAAAATTTCCGACAATATGTTAAGTAAAAGGACACCCAAAAGCAACTAATGGGGACATTTATTGTGGCAACGTTTGCTCTTCAGGAGCTTTGTCAACCATTACAAACAATGCATGGACACACAGGGTATATAGGTTCAGGGTGGGGGAATACTAGTGGTTTTGAAAAATTTTTGATATAAGTCGTAGTAGTAGTAGTGATACAATAGGGGTAGAACAATCCCTTTCCCTGAGTAAAAAGGGGATAAAAGCAATTATTTGGGGAGTATAAAAAAGGTTAGACAAATATTTCTGTTGGAGGTTGGAAAAGAAGACCTGCAGCAGTGTTCCCCCCATCCGCAAAAGTGCTTGTGTAGTAGGAGAGACTATGAGATGGTAGGGTTTACTGTTTTCAGGAGGATTCTTGCTAAGACCCCGAATGGTAAAAACTGCCTTTGTTTTGTTTAATTGTGTTAGAAACAGCGATAAGTGCTGATTCAAGGCACTTGCGTCTGCGGAAATCAGTTTCTTTGATTACTAAACGGGCGTCTTTGAATTTCATGAGATGATTGGTAGAATTTCGGTGTTGTCGCAGGCCTTGTTCAGGTTATCGTTCCTACATGCATTAATGTGTTCTTTTGGGGCGTGTTTCGGGTTTCTTGCTGTTTCTCCTACATAAATCTTGTCACAGCCTCCACAGGGTATAGTGTAAACCCCTGCATTGACTGGTTCATGGTGCTTGGATTTTGTCCTGGTTAGATCCTTTATAGAAGTGCTGGAACGATGGCGACTCAGTTTTGGGCCCCTTTCCAAGTACTTTAGAAATGTTCGATGCAACCTGGCTGTTTGGAAGAATTATAACTTTGTTTGGAGTGGTGTTGGTGCGTGGGGGAATTTGATCTGAAGAGCTCTTCTCTTGCAATCTTTGATGGGAAGGAAAATGTAAATCAAAATGTACATACTTTCCCACCAAACCTTCACTGATTTACTTTTCCCTTTCCCTTTTCACCCCGAGAAGGAAAACTCTTCAATTTTTCCCCCCCAAACCCCCTCCAAACAAAGTTATTTTTTCCCAAAACAGGGGGGTTTGCTCAACTTTTTCTAAAGTACTTGCCAACAAACCCTGGGGGCCCCTTTTTTAAAAAAATTTTCCTATAAAGGGAAAAACCCGGAAAAAATCCCACCAAAAACCAGCCCCACATCCCCCTGTGGAGGCTGGACAGTAAAAGTTCTTGCCCCCAAACACCACCCTCTCACCCAGCCCATGGACCAGAAAGGTCATTGCAAACTTAAAGAAACTGTACACCAAAGCAGTTTTTCCCAGGGGGTGTTTTAAATATGAAATGACTCTAAATTTCCCCCCAAAGGGGTTCTGGAAAGATCACTTAATTTTCTTTTGCCTAGGCCTTATAGGTAAGGTTTGGGGGGGGTTTTTTCCCCAGGACTTTGAACTCTGCAGCCCACTTTTGGCCGGATTGTGAAAAAAAGAGGATTTTGAAGGTTTTGGGAGGCTGACCCTGTGCCTGTTGTGGAAGATATTGTGGCTTTGGGGGAACAGCCTGGGGTTGGAGGTGAGTGGTGAGGATGTGGAAGAGTTAGTGGAGGAGCACAGGGTAGAGCTAACAACTGAAGAGCTGCAAGAGCTTCATCTGGAACAGCAACAGACCACAGCTGAGGTTATTGCTTCACAGGAGGAGGAAAAAGAGAGTGAAGGAGGTGCCTTCTTCAAGATTAAGGGAAATTTGTTCAATGTGGAAAAAAGGTGCAGACATTTGTTGAAAGACACCACCCTGAGCAAGCTGAAATGAGCCTTCTGTGCAACCACTTCAGTGACAAAATTTTGCACTTCAGGAAAGTATTAAAGAGTCGCCAGAAACAGAGGACTCTGGACAGTTATTTTTCAAAAAAGGTTCTAGTGACTCTCAAGCTGGTCCTAGTGGCAAAAAAGACCAAGAAGGGAAGAAACCCCCCGAGGGGACTTGTTACCTGAAGTCCTTTTGGGGAACCCCCTTAACCACTAACACCCTCCCCTGTCATCATCCCATATCTTCCAGATCCCTTTGCAAGTCTCTTCAATAAAGGTAAGTAAATGTTATTTATTTTATTTTTTTGTGAATTTTTTTTCAGAACGGTTAATTGTATTTACATTATTTCTTATGGGAAAAAAGGGGTTGGATTACGAAAGTTCAGATTAAGTAATAGCCCCTGGAACGGTTTAAATTTTCGTTCCGGGGGCCCCCTGTACAGGGGAAACCCCGAGTTTCAACGGCTCAACTATCAAACGCTTCGATTTTGGGGAACCCTTTTTCGAACCAATTTTGTCCCAACTTCGAAAGTGCCCCGTGTTTGGGGAAACCCTGTGCATACTCCGCCTGCCCCGCACTCAGCGCCTACCCGAGCAGGCTTCATGGGTCAGTCTAGCTCAGACATGACATCTGCACTGCCTCCGGCCTTCTCCTTGTTGCAATGTTCACCACCCATGCTTCACATCCATAAAAAAGCGTTGGTATAACTATATTCATACATTCCCTCTTTGCTTCCATGGACAAAAATTTTTTGTCTCCACAGACTCTTAACCCTTAAACAGTCCAAACGTATTTGGTTAGTACTGCTACTGCCCCAAACGTATATTTACGTTTTATTTTTCCCCCCCCCCCCAAAATTTTGGGATGATTGGCCTGAGATGCCCGGTCAGCATAAAAAAGGGTCTTAACACTTGGTGTGTGCCATATTAAAAAAAACTGGGAGCACTTTGGGACCTTGTGGGAGCCCCAGTTAAATTAAAAAAACCCGCTAAAAGCAAACACTGTGGCAAACACCAAAGGTTTTCCCCGATGTCATGTCATATTAACACCCCCTTTGAAGTGGAAAGTGATGTCGGCAGGCTGGCAGGGCCCGTTGGCTGCCTGCCTGCCCCGGGGGCCCCCTGGCTGGCGGGAAAGGTTGGCCACCTGGCTGGTCAGCTGGGTACCTGATTGGCTGCTATCTCTGTCTGTATCAATCTGTCTCTGTCTCTATCTCACAGGAACACATACGTAAATACAATTATACATAGTGTAAAAATTTCCTAGGATCACAAAAAAAAAAACAAGACAAAGTGATATAATGTGTTTGTGATCTCGTAAAACCCGTTGGTTTATGGCTACTTTTGAGACAAGCAGAAAAAAAAACAGACACACAGACGAAAAGGGTTTTTCTAACAAATAAAGGGAACGTGATAGCTAGTCAAATGTTATCACTGTAAAATTACTGGACGATAAGAAGAGATAAGACTCCCCCTCCCCCTCTAAATGTCACCAGTCATCATTAGGGGAATCAAATGAGATAAGGCAGTGTCATCTTACATAAGGGTTTCAATTAACTTTTGCTTTTTTAAAATTTTTATTATTACAGTGGACCCTGGCAAACGAACCCCCCGGAAATCGTATAATTATGTAAGTAAAATAAAGGGCTTAAAAGTCCCATGTGGTTTATTTTTTTTTATTAACCCGGTCTTTTCCCCCCAAGGCAGGGTGACGAAAGAAAAACTTTCATCTTTAATCCATCACTGTCTTGCCAGATCTTTTTACACTAAAATTTAAAAAAACTGCAACATTAAACCCCCCCTTTCCCAGAGTACCGGACTGTATTTCCCCCTCTCCAGGAATCAAGTCCGCCCCCGGTTTTTCCCCGAATCCCTTCATAAATGTTACCTTGCTTACACTCCAACAGCACGTCAAGCCAAAAAAACCCTTTTTCTCCATTCACTCCTATCTAACATGCCCCCATCTTGCTGGAAGTCAACCCCTTTTTCCCCAAAACCCCCTTTTCCCCCCCCTCCAACCTTTCCTAGGCCGACCCCTACTCCGTTTTCCCCCACTACAGATTTATACACTCCCCAATAACTCCTCCTCAGCCCCTGGAAAAATAGTTTTAGTATTAATTACAAAAATTGTTGGCTCCCTCATCTACACGCATCTGAAAAAAACATTCTTTTCTAATTTTGAAAATTTTTTTGCCTTTACCCACTACAGACAAAATTCCTCCCCCCGGGTAAGGATATCTTTCACAATAATTTTTTTGATTTACATATTTAAAATCCCCACATATTCTCATAGATTTTAAAAGTCAGCCTTTAATACTGGTATAATAGGTACAGACCATTCACTATGCAATTAGGCTCAATAATGCCATTCTGCCCCTAATTTTCTAATTCTTCCTCAATCATTTCTTTGTAAAAAGAATGGTACTGGCCTTCCTTTCAAAATTTTTAAAAGGGGACATCTTTCACTTTTCACATGAATTGTGGCCAGAATGCGGGGAAATGGGTTTTTTACTAGAATCTTCTCAAAAATTATCTAATGTTTCTTCATCACTGTCTATTTTTTTAAAATTTTGGTAGATTCATCTAAACCAGCAAGGTAAAATTCCCCCCCCTTTTTTTCATGAGATTTTTTCCCCCACAAGTTACATTCTGTGACTTTACTACATAAAACACTTTGTACTTTTAAATTATTATACTTCCCCGGGAAAAAACCTTTCAAAAAGGTTTTTTTTTTCCCAAATTTTCCTATGCAGTTACCCTTTTGGGAATTTGGGTTCAAGGGCCCTTTTTTACTGTCTCTCCCCCGTCTTTAATAATTTTTGAGATGGATCCCCCCCCCGTCAGTCTCAAAGGCACTGTTTTTTTGTTAATGAAAAAACCATTTTGGGTTTCCTTCATTTAAAAAACTTTATCCTCTACAAACCATATTGGTTGCCTTCATGTAAAACACTTTATCCCCCCCGAAAGCCATATTGGTCTGCCTTCTTTAAAAAAAACTTTTTCATCTCGGCTTTTAACTCATCCTCCTCGTCTGTTTAACTATTTTCCCCCTCAAAACCCCTTTTTAAATGTCTTTTTTCTAGTATATTTTGGTGACTGCTTTTTTTTACTGCCCCCTTTTTATCCTACGTGATTTGATAAAACCCTTTAAAAGGGGCATTTTAAAAAGATTTCCCCCCCAAAACTCTTCTAAAAAGGGGCCCTTCCACAACATTCATTACAGGAAAAATTTTTTAAAACCCACAAAAACTCTACTATGCTTAAACCCCAAAAAAGTTTACATTTCAAGCATTAATCACTTTTACCTCAGGAACAGTGTTCTTATCTCTAACAAATGCCTGTTCCCCAAAAACAAAATTTTTTTAAAAAAAAAATTTTGGGGGGATCTTTTCAAATCCAAATTTTCTGTAAATTAAAAAATAAACTTCATCCACCACCGCCATGTTTACCCAACCCGCTGCTGGGGGGGTGTAATTTTCAAAACATCATCACTCTGCTGCAACATTCGGGGGCCAGTACCCCCTACTTCCGCAACATTGGCTCACTACCCTTGGTCCGATGATCCCATTACCCCCACTGTTTTGTTGTGGGGTTTAAAGAAAGCCAGAGTAATAATGTGGTCAGTGGTCGCAGTCCCTGAGCTGCTTTGGGAATTAGTGTAAAAGGGGTTTCAATCATGGCTAGCTGCTGCAGTGTTTTAAAATGTGGGGTTTGGGGGTGTTGAAGGAAGAGGTCCTGCTTCCCCAGGATGAAATTAGGAGGCTGAAGGTTCACCTCAATAGGTTTGGAAGTGGGGAGAGAGGTCCTGTTTTTCCCCCGGGGGGAAAATTAAAAGGCTAAAATTCACCTCTTTGGGGTTTTTGGGAAATGAGGGAGGGGGGCCCGAGTGGTGGGAGGGAAATGGGGGTACCAGCAGGGGGGGCAGTCGCCACCCCCCGCGAGGAGGGGGGGGGAAAAAAAGGGCTACCCAGGAGGAGGTTCAAGTGGGAGTGGTTCCCAGTAAGGGAGGAGCATCAAAATAAGGGGGAAAGGTTAAGAGAGAAAAATTTGAAGGTAGGGAAAACGCCTCTTTTTTCAGGAGGGGGGTGTACTTCAGTGGCCAGTGAAGGTAAAGGTACTACTTTCCCTGCTAATGGGGTAAGCAAATTCTTGTGGGGGGGGTGACTCACCCCGGAAAAATATATGGACCATGCCTTCTGTAATATGAATAAGAAGGTGAGAGGGGGGGGTGTTTCCCCCGGGGGTAGTGTTGGTGACATAGTCAACAAGTTGGAAAAATTTTCAGGTAAGGGGGAAAAACCCCCTTATCTGTTTTTCAGTGCTGGGAAATATATTGGGGAAAGGGGAGGAAGAAGAGCTGCTAGATAAGTACGGTCAGCTATAGAGCTAATTAAGTTTAAGGGGGGGGGCCCCCTTTTTGTAGCATCTTTCCCCCAAGGGGGGGGGGGAAAAGAATGGTTTTCTAGGGCCCAAATTTGGGGTAAATTGCTGGCTGACAGATACTGCAAAGGGGAAAAAGCCCAAACCCATTCATTAAAAAACTGGGACAACTTTATGGCAAACATGATATGTATGCAAGGGATGGGGTACATCTCTCTGGGACGGGTGGAAGCACTTGCCAACTCGTCAGAGGGCCATTTGTACATGCCTAGGATTTTAAACTGATAGAGGGGGGGGGTGTTGGGGAAAAAGTCATTTTTTCAACACTAGGGCTAAAAAAAGTGGTATAAAAGAAATTCATCATAAAGTTACAAAAAAAGACAATGGATCATGCCCCGCAAACAAAGGGGGACAGAAAAAGGGGAAAAAAGAGACTAGTTTCCCTTTAAAGGGTTTTTACTATATAATAGCAGGGTAAATAAGATAGTAAGCTAAGATTAATTGCAAGTGGGGAAAAATAGTTTATTATTGCTATAACAGAGACCTGGCTCAATCGAAAATAAAAGTTCCCCTTTTGAATGTCACATACAAGGCTATAAATTTTTCCCCCACTGTGGGGGCAACAGGAAGGGTGGTGGAGTAGCGTGACGCCCAGGCAATTTAAACTGTTGTGTTAGACAAGACATAAAATTAGAAGCGCAGCCACTGAATCGTTTATTTTTAACTTGAGGGCCATGTAAAACTTCCTTGGGTGTGTTTTTACAGGCCCCCAAATCTTGATGGGGAGTGCAGTAAACTTCTATCGGATGAAATTGTAAGGCATGTACATATAAAAAAGTTGTGCTAATGGGAGATTTTTTATAGACAAATTGATGGAGCAATTTGACAGGAAATTTGGGGTCGGATTTCTTGTGATTCGGGTTTTTTTTTTTTTTTTTTTAAACAGTTGGTGACAAAAACCCCAAATAGGGGGAAATAACCTGCTAGACTTGGTTCTTGCTAGAAAGGGGAAAACAAAAATTTAAAAATCTTGGGGGTTAATGATGAGCTTGGGGAAAGTGCCTCGTGGGCGGGTCTGAGGGGGGCCTTCTTTTCTTCTTCCCCGCCAACCCCAATTTTCCCCCCAAACCCCCCCCCCTTTCCCCATCTTCCCCAACCCCTTTTTCCCCTTTTCCCCTCCTCCCCCCCCATCCTCCTCACCCCTTTCCCCTTTTTCCCTTCCCTTTTTTTTCCCTGGGAGTTTCTTTTTCCCAGCCATTCTAGTTCCTAGGTGGGGAAGGGTCCGTGGTCCCCCCCCGTGGTCCATCCCATTCCATTGAGGTTCTTGGCGGTGGTGTAGTTTGCCATGGAATCTGGATCACCTGGGGATGCCCCACCCCCCTCCGGTCTCCCGGGGGGCTTTGGGTATCTTTGGGGGACAAAATTTTCTCTGAAGGCCCCCTTTTTTTGGGTTCCAGGGGTGGTGGTCGAAGGAGGTATCCCTTTTGGCGGGTACTTCTCCCTCAACTGTGGGGCTTTTTTCTTCTCCCTCAACTGTGCTGCAATTTTCGTATTCCCCCTCACAAGCCCAAACCCCCTCCGGTCCCCCCCCAAAAGACCAGACCCTTACATGATGGATTCGACACTTCCTTCTCATTCTTTTCCCCGAAATGACCAACCGTCCAATTTTTCCCCCCTTTAAAAACTTTGTTTCCACTACTCAAGGGAAAAAAAATTTTCCCCCCTTTTAAAAACCGACTACTCCAACTCCTATCTTTCCGATCATAAATTTTAAAAACCCCTCCTCCCCTATATAAAGTAAAGATATCTCATTTCACGCTCTCCCCAAAAATGGCACTCGCATCATCACAGTCAGAATGCTGGCCAAGCTCGCGATCTTTCTCTTCTTACGACCATAGATACTATTCCCCCCCACTATTGACAAAATCATTCTCAATTCTTGTAGTGGTCTTCATTTTTTTCCCCCCCCATTGTCCCCAAAAAAATTTCCAGACATGTGGTGATGACATTGTGGAGCAACGAGGGGCCCCAAAAACCCCCCTATCCTTAAAGTTGACACTTTTGTCCTCCCCCCCCCCCAAAAACAAAAAAACGTTATCCTTTTAAAAGCTTTTGTTTAACATTTGACTGCCGTGAACTTCTTTCACCCTTGGTCCCCATTGCAGGTCACCTTTTCCCAATTCAAAAAAGGGGGCCCCTTCACCCCTAACAGTGAGAAACTGCTGGGGTTTTGGTCATCCCGGGGAAATATTCAGGGGGATGGCCGAATCCCCCGTCTGTGGTTTTTGACAACCATGCCAGTCCTTCTTTTTTAAAACTACCTCCCTCTTGCCTTAACTGTCATGAGGCACATCCATCCATCATATTCTCGCCATTGTCAGGTTTACCTAAATGAGCGGAAATCCGTTAATCTCAAAGAGGCGGAAGGCTTCTCATATGCTATGGCCCCTCTTCAAGGGGGCTCCTTGGCGTGGTGAAGGCTCTTGGTCTGAGGAATTAGACCTTTTGGTCTTCTTCCTCAGACCAGTTCCCCTAATTTCCCCCAATCCCCCTCCTATCATCTCCATCACCCTTTTTTCCCTTTCCTCACTCTTCCTCCTCATCCTTCCTTATTTCCACTTCCATTTTTTACCCTGGGAGCTTCTCTCCCACAGGCATTCCCTAGTTCCTGGTAGGGAAGGGTATCATGGTCCATCCCATTCCGATGGGTCCTTGGCGGTGGTGTAGTTTGCAGGCGGAATCTGGATCCCTGGGGGATGTCCCGATCCTCTCGGTCTTCGGGGGAGTGACGCAGGTATCTTTCGGGTGATGGGTGTATCTCTGGAGGCCTTACCTTTTTCGGATTCCGGGGTGGTGGCGGCGGTATGCTTTGTGGCAGGTATGCTTTGTGGCAGATGTCCGGCCACTTATTCTCTTTTGTCCACACCAGGCCTTGGTGGATGGGGTCACTATCCGGATTGCTGGTTTACTGGCATGAAGGGTAGGGTATGGCGCAGGTTCCATGCAACGTCTGCTACTTGCGGTGTTGAGTCTCTTCGGGCAGAGAGTTTACGCCCTTTCATTCCTCCCTAGGAGCTTATTCCTCCCACGTTCCCCCCTTTTTTTTTTATTCTTATTTTTATTTTTCTTTTTTTTTCTTAAAAACAAAAGAAAGAAGTAACCTAACCATGGATGCCCTAATCCGTGAACCTACGGGCCCCTTCTTGATACCACACCTAGTTCTGACAATACCTCGTTAATGGAGAACTCACCGGACAACTCTAATGCCCCTGTACCTCTTGCTGGTGCCGGTTCGTCACCTGCTTCAGGTACCTGGGTTCCGACCCCAGCCCACTTTTGATATGTCTGACCTTCGTTATTCTCTGACCTTGATTAGCTTCTCCCTTAATGGTGCAGCAATTTTAGATTGCCCGCCGGTCCGCCCGTCCACCTCGGTCCCTCATCCAGGCCAAAGACCTTATGACGATTCGACACTTCCTGCTCATTCATCTCCCAGAAACGACCAGCCTAGTCACTCCCCCTTAAATGCTGTTTTACTACTCAATGGACAAAGTTTTTTACTCTAAACCGACACTCTCCTAATACCTATCTTTCCGATCCTTAGTATTGATGCAAAAATATCTCGCATGTAGGTAGAATCTCTCTGTTTCATGCTCTTGGGGAAGCGGCACTTGCATCATCACTGTCCAGATGGCTACAAGCTCGCGATCTTTCCTCCTTACACCATAGATACTATTCCTATCTATTGACAAGCATCATTCTCTTAATTCTTGTAGTGGTACTGTCGTTTACCCACCATTGTCAATGGAATTTCCAGACATGTGTTGCTTTGTTTGGGTAGCAGGCTTCAAGAACTCCCTATCAACCAAGTTGACACTTTTGTCCTCCTGCCAATAAGCGAAGGCGTTATCCTTGCAATATAGCTAGTTTAACAGTGACAGCCGTGAGCTTCCGAACTTTCACACTTCCGTCTACATTGCAGTCCACGTTTACAAGTTCAAAAGGTGACCCCCTACACATAACAGTGTGAAACTGCTGGCGTTTTGGTCATCACGGGAAATATTGCAGAGTCCATGGCAGATCACCCAGTCTATGGTGCATTACCTATGTGATCCTTCTTGTAATCTATCTCCTCTTTTGCCAAAATAATGTGGGCACATCCTCCCGTACTCTGGCTGTTTGTCAAGTTTACCTGAATGAGCAGGAAATCCATTTGTCCTCAAAAGAGAGGCGGAAGGCTTCTCATTCGTTATGGGAGTCTCATCTATGCCTTCAAGGGAGACTTCGCTGTATTTCCTATTCTCGCATTAAGCCCCACTTGTGGGGTCCCAGCCCCAGCCTCCTCTGTGATCGCCCCCATCCTTGGTCAACCTGTCTCGAATCCTCTCGAATCCTTTTGCTGTTCTTGGCTCGAGGTGGGACCTCGGCATCTCATACTATTTACACCCCTTCCTCTACTCACTGTGATTCATGTCTACAGCTATCATTCCTAAACCTCAGTCCCCTCTTCTCATAAGTCAGCAGCGTCCCCATTGCTGGGGTTCTTCCTCTGACTAGTTCTGCCCAGTATGTGCAGATTCATCTCCTCCTCGTTCAATGTGTCTTCATCCCTGTCCCCACCATGTTCCTTCCACTCTGTCCCTCCCAAGCATAGACAGTCTCCTCTTCATCCCTATGCCCTCTACTTTTGTACCATCTATAGTCTCCCAGATTGTCACTCACACTCCTCCTTTCATCTCTATTGGTCCTACATCCTGCATCTATGACTCTGGCTTGCTGGAGAGGCTATTGCAGGATTTATTACAGAGACTGGTGCCGTTGATGGACACCGCTCCACCTCGGGTTCCTCCTCCTCTCTCTTCTCCGATACCACCCTCCTTCCTTCACATTGTCCACTCTTTGATTGCAAGATCTTCGCTGCCTCCTCCGTGGACTTTTCTAACCTAGTCCATAGATACCTCTAGCTTTGACTTATGTCTTTCTCTCCATAGTATGGCTTATTGCAGTGGAAAATCCAAACCTCAGGGTAACCCGGGGTGAGCTTCAGGTGTTGCTCTCCCAGTTACCATCGCACTCAAAGTCTATCAATTTCCTTTTCCTTTGTCAAACCATTAACTGCTTGACAAAGCAAAATGTTGCTACAATAAAATATTGCATTAGAGGCATGTGTTCTTTTACTTGGCAGGAAGGCTGCTGGCCGTCTCCCATAGTGTATTTGTCCTATTTGTACATTAATGGCCTCTTCGAAGGGTACTCACTTGGCGCAGTGAAGGCTCTTGGTCTGTGAGAGTGGGCCTTTTGTCCTCCTTTTCTCAGACCAAACCTAATTACCCCCAATCCCCCTTCCCTATCCCATCCCTCCACACTCCCCTTTTCTTTCTTTCCCTCCCAACCCTCCTTTTTCCCCACATCCCATTTGTAGCCTCTGGGTTCTCCCTCCCTGGCAATACGGTTTTAGGTAGGGGAAGTGTGCTGGGAGTTCATCCCACTCCATGGGGGCCCTCGGGAGTAGTGTAGTTTGCCTTGGAATCTGGATCATCTGGAGGAGGTGCCTTGCTTCCTTTCTGGATTTCCGAGAGGTAGGGCAGGGTGTTCTGCAGGTGACTGGTGTGTATTATGGAGGCTGCCTGTCAGTTCTGGGAGGTGGCAGCCAAGGGAGGTATGCTTTGTGGCAGGTGTCCAACCGCCCTTTCTTTTAATCAGCCAAGGTAGGCGCAGTGGATGCGGGTTGCTATCCTGAGCACTGGTTTACTGGTGTGAAGGGTAGGGAGTATGGCACGAGGTTCCACTCTGCATCTGTGTTGCTGGCGGTTTCAAGGTCCTCTTGGATGAAGGGAAGAACATGGCCCCTTCCATGCCTTCTAGTAACTGTCCCTCCACTGTCCCTTTTTTTCACTTTCCTTTTCTTTTTTTTTCTTAAAATATTAATAAGAAAAGAAGTGCCACCATCATGGAGTCTTTGTTCAGTGATCCACCCTCCTCCTCCCACAGGTCCTTATAATAATAATAATAATAATAATATCTTTTTATTTACTACAAGTACATGTACATGGTATACAGGCCTAGCTAAAGCATCAGTGACATACTACTATATAGAAAGTCCCTTGTTATGTGAGCATTTCGGGCAGATTAGGTCAGTGTCCTAGGATGCGACTCACCAGTCGACTAACACCCAGAATGCCCATTTTACTGATGGGAACATAGACCCAGCAGGTGTAAAGAAACACGCCCAATGTTTCTGCCCTGGCTGGGAATCAGACCCAGGCCCTCGCCGTGTGAGCGAGCTTTAGCCACCAGACCACCAGAGGCTGTTCTGTTTTGGCCGGCTTCATTATTGGACCATTCTCCAGATTTCCCATGCCCCTGTACCTCCTGCTGGTATGTTTTGTCACCCTGCTCCAGGTGCTGGGGCCCCCCCCCGTTTCTTCAGTGCCTCCCCCCTTGCATATTTTTAACTAGGGTCCAGCTTCCCCACAATGGTGCGAGGGTTTTTATTGAACACCCCCCCCAGTTGGGCCCCCCGCGCAGTCCACGCCTAAATGTTCCAGCCCCTTTTTGCTGACGACGGTCCTTCGTTTCTGCTTTTTCCCACCCAGAAACGCCCCTACACAACATCCACTTCCCCCACCATTTTTACAAGTACACAGTGGACCAAATTCTTTTCCTTACAACCATAGTATTGGAAAAAATCTTTTACAACACATTGGCCAAAATATACCCTTTCACACTCTTTGGAGCATGAAGGATAAAACAGTTCAGAATGAAGCCCTCCATGATCTTTCCCATCTTCTTTTGATAACATTCCTATCCAGTTCACAAGCATGCTACTCTCAATTCTTGCAGTGGTGTGTGGTCTTGCCCATACCATTGAACAGTGTGATTTTGTCTTCCAGTGATGATATTTTAGAGCAATTTTAGGCTTTCCCAGTAACATTTGCCTGATTAACCTTTGACTGCTGTGAACTCCTGTCCTCCGTTTATATCGGGGACATCCCCTAAGGGTCCAAAAGTGGTCCCAACACCCAAACAGTGTCGAAATTTATGGTGATTGGACACCCCACTAAATACTGTAAGTCTGTGGCAGATTTCCCCAGCCCGGGTGCCGCGGAACATCCCTATACCTCCTCCTCCTGTTCCACCGCAGGACTCTTCTGTCTCCCCCGGGCACATCTCCCCAGGTTCATACTCCCCCCCCCTCTCATAACTTTGTGTTCCCTGATAGTTTCCCCCCCGATCTCTACTTGCTCTACCTCACCCTCTCTTTTGAAGTCAGGGGTAGGCATCTTCCTTTTCCGCTGAAACACTTGGATCTTTTTCTCCGACTTTTGCGGGGACGAAACCCCCAATGGACACCAGTGCACCTCCTTATGCCCCTTCTTATTTTTCACAACCCTTGCAGCAATTTTTCCTTCACAGCATTCAATTTCCTCCTTTTTTCACTTTCCGGGTTTCCCCACATCGCTTACTGACCCTGCCCATAGATTTTATCGCTTCTTTTTAGCATACCTATCTTTGTAAAAAATGCTTATTTTCAATGGAATATTTATTTTCCTCAGGGGTCAGGAGGCTCAAGGTGTTGCTCTCCCCCGTTTTCCCAAAATTTTTAGGGGTTTTCAAAAGCCCAAAAATTTGTTCAGCTGTTATTCATCCCATTTCGGGGTATATGCTGTTGCATTCTTCTGATCCTTTCCAGATGAATCATTTAAAAAGAGTGCCTTTTCCCCGTTAGTATCCATATCCCAAAAGGTCTTTGTTCGTTTCTCTGCTGCATTTTCAAAATTATTTATTTTACAGCTGGTATACAGTTTGCTCTCTATATCTCTCCCCTTCCAGTGCATTCTGTACTCTGATATTGCGTTCTTGATCTCTTCTCTACCGCCACCCATCTTGTTTTAGTGATTTTCGCTCCCATCATCTTTGGGGGGGTCCCATTGACTCTGTGGTGATCCCGTTGGAAACTCTTCTCACTTCTCATCCTCTTCATGTTTTTAAAAACGGGGTTCCCACCCATTTTTACTCTCGCACTCAGTTTTCTTGCATTGATCTTTCTGTCTGCTCATCATCAATTGCACTTGATTAAACCCGGGCTTTCTCCTGATTTGCATGACAATGATCACTTTCCTATTTGTCTTACTTCTACTATTTTATTCCCCGACCGCTCGTAGCCCCCCCTTGGGTTTGGGCGAGAGAATTTGGGCCCATACTCTCATCTTCTGGGTTTTTGTGGGGACCCTTCTTTGTCCTCTATTGATGAGTTTGGGGCACCAGTTTTCGATCTTAGTTTTGACTGCAGCATCACATTCTTTCCCAAACCTCAGGGGCATTCCTCAGACTGCGTGCCCGGTGTTCCCGTGTGCCCTGCGGGGTTTGAAATGTGCTGTGGGGCCCGTTATTGATATAGTCGGACCTCAGATCGTCTTTTGTATTTAAGCAAGGGGATGCGGGGGGGGCAGGCCCGCTTGGGATCATACTGGCCGCTAAACACACTTGTTGGCAAGACTATGTGTCTACCATTACCTCGACTTCCCCCTTGTGCAGTTTGGAAGGCCTATGGATTGTGTGGGAAGTATGCTCCCGACCCAGCTCCTGTTTGCAGGGGGCCAGTGTTAGTGTTGAACCTCTTGAAATTGCCACAGAAATCTGGAACTATCTTGTCCGTGTCTCCCAAAAGGGTTTTAAATTCTTTCCCCCATTTTGCATCTAAGTCTACCAAAGGGGCAATTGCCCTTGGATTTCTTTTTTTAATGGAATGGAGCCATATAATGTACCTTTCACTCTTTTCCCCCAGCTAGAGTCCCCACTTTCCACTTGCCAGTCATCGGCAGCTGGGCCCGATGATATTCATATCAGATGCTACAACATCTTGGATTCAGATCCCTTACAGTTCTTTTGCCCGGGGGTCCTTGATGTGGCAAAAAGGCTTTTTGTCTAAGGGGAAATTTTTCCTTTTGGGCTCCCCTTTCCCCAGACCCCAACCTAATTACCCCCAATCCTCCCCCCCCTATCCCCTCCTCCCCATTCCCCCCCCTCCCCCTCCCAACCCTCCCTTTTCCCCCTTTTATTTTTGGCCCTCTGGGGTCCCCCCCCCTTTGGGATTAGGGTTCCCAGGTGGGGAAAAGTATGCCCGGGTTCATCCCAGGTGAGGTGTAATTTCCTTGGGGAACTGGATTATCT
>WNWK01025261.1:0-28749 GCA_009830355.1 Cherax destructor | reverse complement strand
CAACACAGGCTCCAGACACAACAACCCAGGCTCCAGACACAAACCCAGGCTAAGTAAGTTTATTCAGGTATACACAAATACATTTACATAGATTATCATACATAGCAGCATATGTGTAGAGAACTAAGGCTCCAGACACAGGTAACAATAAACACACAAGGCTAAAAGAACACGAGTAATTGTGAATCATGAGTAAACTGGTGAGGAGTCTGACTAATATTACCCCACTAGCTAGTACCGATAATGCTAATGCTTGATAATAATAATAATATCTTTATTTCTACAAGTACATGTACAGACCATAGCTGACATGAATGACATACTAGTATATAGAAAGGAGCTTGTTATGCTGATCATTTCGGGCATATTAGGTCAGTTTAGTCCCAGGGTGCGACCCACACCAGTCCACTAACAACCAGGTACCCATTTTAGTGATGGGAAACATAGACAACCGGTGTAAGAAAACACGCCTAGTGTTTCTACCCTCGCCGGGAATCGAACCCTGTCCCATCGCCGTGTGAAGCGAAAGCTTTAGCCACCAGTCCACGGGGCCACTTACCCTGGACAGAAATCGCGTCGTTCCTGGGACATTAATAGTGAAAAAAATGCGTTTCAGAGTGAGCACATGACGCAAAGGCCAGCTGATACTTAATTCATTAAGTAATTGCGGACCTGAAAAGGTTATTGCCGGTCGTAGAAATTCGGTTTTGACTTAGGACTCAGTGTCGAAGTACAACCATCTTACTGGAATACATTCTCCAGCGCCTTCTCCAACACGTTCTCCATCACCTTCTCCAACACGTTCTCCATCACTTTCTCCAACTCCTTCTCCAACACGTTCTCCAGCACCTTCTCCAGCACAGTGTCCTGAGCGATTCATTACTGGGATGTCAGAATGCTATTCTTAGTTATTTGGATGATGTGCGCCTCAGAGGATGTGCTTGATATTATACACACTCCAAAATCCATTTCCTTAAGTGAGGTCTGAAGTCTTTGGCCCCCCTAGACTGTACTCTGTCTGTAGTCTTCTTTGCCCTTCGCCGATCTTTATGGCTTTGTACTTGGTGGGGTTGAACTCCAGGAGCCAGTTGCAGGACCAGGCCTGCAGGCCTGGTCCTGCAACTGGACAGGCTGCAGGCCTGGTCCTGCCTTATCCTCCTCCTCCATTCTTCCATCTCCTCACCAACCAACTTCCTCCCCCTTAACCCAAGCCCCTAACCTACCACTCTCCCAACCCTCCCTTCCCCACCTCCCAAGCCCCCTTCCCACGTCCCCATCTCCCCAACTACTCTCCACCTTCAGAACCCCTCCCCACCTCCTTAACCCCTCCCCATTTCCCTAACCCCTCCCCACCTCCCTTACTACTACCCACTTCTTCAACCCCTATCCCACCTCCTCAACCCCTTTCCACTTCCCCAACTCCCTCCTCCACCTTTCCAACCTTCTCTTCCACCTCCCCACCCTCCTCCCTCCCCACGCCCCTTCACACCTTCCCAACCCCTCCGAATTTCCCCAACCACCTAACCTAACCCCTCCCTGTTTCCCCAACCCGCTCCCCACCTCCTCATCCTCTCCCCACCTCTCCAACCGTTTTCCACCTCCCCCCAACTCCCCACCTCCCAAACCCTCGTAAAATTATCAACCTTACAAGATAAGAAAACGTCCTAAGTCAATGTCCGGCATTTTCTCTGCCCACCACTCTATCCTACGGGATGCATTTCCTGTGCCCATCCCTGAATCCAACGGTTTCCGTTGTCCACCCCTCTAACCCACGGTTTCCGGTGCCCACCCCTCTAACCCACGGTTTCCGGTGCCCACCCCTCTAACCCACGGTTTCCGGTGCCCACCCCTCTAACCCACGGTTTCCGGTGCCCACCCCAAAAAAAATGTAGGACTCAAGTAGCCTTTCCCATGTAATAAAACAGAATACATTCCTTCAAATGCTTAGTTGTAGAATGAATTTGAAAGACAAACACACACACACAGGAGAACCCAGACTCAGGAGGAAGCTCTAATACAATCACCTTCAGATGTCCCCCAGCCTGGACAACCCCAATGCAACCAAACAATCTAACCCAAAACACACATGCCATACCCAATGCTTCCACCCACCTCATTGCAAACTCCACCTTCACACCAACCACCCATAGTTCCTCATCAGATCTCCCCCTTTCCCAACCCCAACGTACCCCCCTGACTACGGTATTAGAAAAGAAGTTGAAGGTTTGGTATACAAATGCAGATGGTATAACAAATAAATGTGAGGAGTGGCATGAAAGAATAAAGGAGACATCCCCAGACATAATAGCACTCACAGAAATGAAACTCACCAGGATGATAACAGATGCAATCTTTCCACCGGATATCAAATCCTCAGGAAAGATAGAGGAGCAGAGGGGAGGAGGAGTTGCACTGCTCATTAAGAACCGGTGGGGATTTGAGGAAGTGGAAGGAATGGATGGAATAGGCGAAAGGGACTACATAGTAGGAACAATTCAGTCTGAGGGCCATAAGGTGGTAATTGCTGTAATGTACAACCCGCCACAGAACTGCAGGAAGCCAAGAGAAGAATACGACGAGAGCAACAGAGCTATGGTAGACACACTAGCCGAGGTGGCCAGAAGAGCCCACAAGTGGAGAGAAAAGTTACTAGTTATGGGTGATTTCAATCACAAGGAGATTGATTGGGAAAACCTGGAGCCCCACGGGGGTCCTGAATCATGGAGAGCCAAGATGATGGATGTGGTACTGGAAAATCTCATGCATCAACATGTTAGAGACACTACCAGAGAGAGAGGTGAGGATGATCCAGCAAGACTGGATCTAGTATTCACCTTGAGTAGTTCATTTGGTTCTGTGTTTTGATTATATAGTTGAGCTACAAGTGGAGAGGGGAGCAGGAATAGGAAGGGAGAAACGAAACTACAAAAGGGAGGACTACACAGGCATGAGGAACTTCCTACAAGACGTTCAGTGGGAGAGAGAATTGTCAGGAAAACCAGTAAAATAAATGATGGAATATGTGACAACCAAATGCAAAGAGGCAGAGGAGAGATTTGTCCCCAAGGAAAACAGAAGTAATGGGAAGACCAGAAAGAGTCCTTGGTTCACCCAAAGGTGTAGGGAGGCAAAAACTAAGTGCACTAGAGAATGGAAAAAGTACAGAAGACAAAGGACCCAGGAAAATAAAGAGATTAGCCGAAGAGCCAGAAACGAATATGGACAGGTAAGAAGGGAGGCTCAGCGACAATATGAAAATGATATAGCATCAAAAGTCAAGTCTGACCCGAAGCTGTTGTATAGCCACATCAGGAGGAAAACAACAGTCAAGGACCAGGTAATCAAGCTGAGGAAGGAAGGTGGGGAGTTCACAAGAAATGACCAAGAGGTATGTGAAGAGCTCAACAGGAGATTTCAAGAAGTATTTACAGAGGAGACAGGAAGGACTCCAGGAATTCAGAATAGGGAGGTATACCAACAAGTGCTGGATGAAATACACACAACTGAGGAGGTGAAGAAGCTGCTATGTGAACTCGATACCTCAAAAGCGGTGGGACCTGACAATATTTCTCCTTGGGTCCTTAGAGAGGGAGCAGAGATGTTAAGTGTGCCACTAACAAAATCTTTAACACCCAATGAAACTGGGCAACTACCTGAGGCGTGGAAGATGGCAAATGTAGTCCCAATTTTTAAGAAACGAGACAGACACGAGGCATTAAACTACAGACCTGTGTCACTGACGTGTATAGTATGCAAAGTCATGGAGAAGATCATCAGGAGGAGAGTGGTGGAGCACCTAGAAAGACACAAGCTTATAAACGACAACCAGCACGGTTTCAGGGAAGGAAAATCCTGTGTCACAAACCTACTGGAGTTTTATGACAAGGTAACAGAAGTAAGACACGAGAGAGAGGGATGGATAGACTGCATTTTCTTGGACTGCAAGAAGGCGTTCGACACAGTTCCTCACAAGAGGTTAATGCAAAAGCTAGAGGATCAGGAACAAGTAACAGGAAAGGCATTGCAATGAATCAGAGAATATCTGACAGGGAGGTAACAACGAGTCATGGTACGTGACGAGGTGTCAGAGTGGGCACCTGTGACGAGTGGGGTTCCACAAGGTCAGTCCTAGGACCTGTACTGTTTTTGGTATATGTGAATGACATAACGGATGGGATAAACTCAGAAGTGTCACTGTTTGCAGATGATGTGAAGTTAATGAGAAGAATTAAATCAGTCGAGGATCAGGCAGGACTACAAAGAGACCTGGACAGGCTACAAGCCTGCTCCAGTAACTGGCTCCTTGAATTTAACCCTGCCAAATGTAAAGTCATGAAGATCGGGGAAGGGCAAAGAAGACCAAAGACTGCAAACCTATAATATTAATATTCACTTTCATTTCTTCTCTAAATGTCACTCCTGACTTGGAATAAATTCACAGTTTTCAGAATAAATTCAACATGTTGTAAAGTTCGGCATGTAAATTTAATCCATAGTATTATAAATAAAATCACTCTATTTATCTTAAGACTAGTATAAGTGTATCTCATGACTTCGTGCAAAGAGAACTAAGCAGATTAAACCCAATTAAGAGCACCGGCCCAGATGGTGCCTCTGAACTCTCTAATTCTCCATGTCGCCGACGTTCTCTTAGTCATGAAAAACAAATTTCAAACTTCAACTCTTACAGACTGATTACTGTTTTACTGAACGGAGAGTTTTAGCGGGTCTTCAGTGTTTCACTTATTTAATTCATGACATTGTCGTACGTTTCATCTCCTTGAAGTCCAGACACAGTGTTAGCTGTTCTTTATATATATATATATATATATATATATATATATATATATATATATATATATATATATAGAGAGAGAGAGAGAGAGAGAGAGTATTTAAAAGTTCTTGTGATTTAATTTATGGTTTGGTGTTTTCCATTTTTTCTAACCAGTGTTTTCCTTTGTGCTTCAGGAAGTGTTGCTGCCTTTGGAAAATTCAGGTTAGGTTAGATAAGGTTCGTCAGGAAATACAACAAGTGTTTCCTGACGCGGGTTTTAGTTATATGATGACCCGCCGTTGGAGGTTTTGGTCATCTGACCGAGGCCTTCCGCTGGCTTACCCCTCTACCTGACACTAACAGAGCACTGTCATCCGCATACAGTAGCAGTTTGCACTTGACACTGATGGGTATATCGTTTACATAACATAGGAATAAGGGACCCAGAATACTACCTTGGGGAACTCCACATGATAGCGGCAGTGGTTCTGATTCTGTTTTGTTGATTTTGACAATTTGTTTCCTATTGCTAAGATAGGACTTAAATCAGTCTATGGAACCTATGCTTGAAGTGTCTTACATAATATATTGTGGTTGACAGTACATAAGAAATATAAGAAAGGAGGAACACTGCAGCAGGCCTATTGGCCCATACTAGGCACGTACTTCAGTATCGAAGGCCTTTTGCAAGTCTAAGGTTACCATTCCTATGAGGTTCCCTATTGACATTTCAGTTCTCATGTAAACCATCAGATTAATTAGGGAGGTGTCGGTTGAGTAAGATCTCCTAAAGCCTGATTGGTAACTATGAAGAATGTTGTTGTCATTAAGATACTTAACTACTTGACAGTACATCGCCCTCTCTAGAATTTTGAATATTACACTGAGTATACTAATAGGCCTATAGTTGCTGACATCAGACCTACTATTTTTCTTGAAGACAGGAGTAACTCTGGCCTCCTTGAACCCCTCTGGTACTGTATTAGTGGTGATGGACAAATTTACACTGTGTCTGGACTTCAAGGAGATGAAACGTACGACAATGGCATGAATTAAATAAGTGAATCACTGAAGACACACTAAAACTCTTCGTTCAGTCCCTCACCGAGGCTGAGGGACTGATTACCAATGGACCGATAACCTATGGAGGGACTGATTACCTATGGAGAAGGAATCTGGACACTTGTGTCATCCCACAGCCACTAAAAAAAACACCGACATAGCCCACGCTCCAAAGGTAGCAGTAGAACAGACGCCCCCCCAAAAAAAAATACACAAGGATTGCGCTAATATCACACATTATCAAAAAGATATGTGGGTCTAAAGAAGCAAGATTCCCAGCTACAGCAATTACGTAGCCTATTGCAACATGGAACGTAGGCGATAATTTACACTGGGAAACTTCTGAAGGGACTGTTCGTAAATCTGGACACTGAAATCACTCCAACTGGAAGCAAGAGGCTTGTAGGAAGGTGCAAACTACGTCCAGTTACTAGCCGGGGTGCGGTGAGTGCACTCAGTAAGGGAAACTACCAACAGAGCCCCGATCGTCTTCAAGAAGGAACTTGATAAGCTTCTCAAGTCAGTTCCAGATCAGTCGGGTTGTGGTGCATACGTTGGACTGATTGATAAGACACATGTACAGCAGTTAAATAGCTTTATTCCGAAAAGTTTCTCCAGCACAGTAGGCTTATTCAATCGAGTACAGAGGAGGCAAAAGAAGCAGTAGAGATGTAGGGACGATGTAATCAGTCCATCACCCTTGAAGACGTAGTTTTGAGGTGGTCAGTCCCTCAGCCTGGAGAAGAGTTCAGCTCCCTGGTCTGGAACAATGTGTAGCTGAAGCAATATGCGGTGGTCACCAACAGCTTTGTCGATCAGGCCAACAACCGGGAAGCCTGATATGGGACAGGCAATATAGGCGGTGGGCCAAGGAAACGACTACACACTTCTACAGATAAGTGTACCCAATATAACCCAACATTATGCATCCCATTCAAACTTCAATTAATCCATTTCAAACGTATTCTTAAAAAATAAGAAGATAACATTCGTGTTAATAATGGGCGTTAAGAACCACGTAATTAGATACCACGGTATAATGTGTCAAGTTCTCTACTGAGTCCCAATGGTACCACTACATGAACCATCATACACTGTACCACTTTATATATGGTATGAACGGTAAAAATACTCGTATACACTGAGCAATATATTGACTAGGCTTTTCCAGTGGGAGTGTTAACTAGGCTTCTCCAGTGGTACTGAGCAGTACGTTGACTAGGTTTCTCCAGTGGTACTGAGCAGTATTGACTAGGCTTCCAGTGGCACTGAGCATCGTTGACAGCTCGTGGCACTGGCAGACGGTGACTAGGCTTCCAGGCACTGAGCAGTGTTGACTAGGCTTCTCCAGGCATTGAGCAGTACGGTGACTAGGCTTCCCGTGGCACTGGCAGCACGTTGACTAGGCTTCTCCAGTGGCACTGAGCAGTACGTTGACTAGGCTTCTCCAGTGGCACTGAGTAGTACGTTGACTAGGCTTCTCCAGTGGCACTGAGCAATACATTGACTAGGCTTCTCCAGTGGCACTGAGCAATACATTGACTAGGCTTCTCCAGTGGCACTGAGCAATACATTGACTAGGCTTCTCCAGTGGTACTGAGCAGTACGTTGACTAGTCTTCTCCAGTGGCACTGAGCAGTACGTTGACTAGGCTTCTCCAATGGCACTGAGCAATACATTGACTAGGCTTCTCCAGTGGCAGTGAACAGTACATTAACTAGGCTTCTCCAGTGGCACTGAGCAATACATTGACTAGGCTTCTCCAGTGGTACTGAGCAGTACGTTGACTAGTCTTCTCCAGTGGCACTAAGCAGTACGTTGACTAGTCTTCTCCAGTGGCACTGAGCAATACATTAACTAGGCTTCTCCAGAGGGTTTTCCAGGCTTGAAAAGGTAATGTGTCGTCTCTTACCCAGACTTTCACTTATGCACTGGATAATTGTGGGTCTCAGATCTCAGAAGGTCAATGTCTGGAGTTTACCTGGAGATAATTCCAGGGGTCCACGCCCCTGCGGCCCGGTCTGTGACCAGGCCTCATGTTGGAACAGAGCCTGATCAACCAGGCTGTTACTGCTGGCCGCACGCAGTCCAACGTACGAACCACAGCCTGGCTGGTCAGGTAGGAAGCTAGTTTTCAGCTATATAAAAAATCAAGGCGAGTAAGTGCACAAGGACACCGGGTGACATTTAACATCCCACTGTAGTGGGATGTTAAATGTCAAACGCGTCTTATACGTGTCAGACGTATCGGAGACGTGTCGTAGCCATATTTTCCCCATCGATATTTGCGATAAACCTAAGTCTTCACGTAAGTTTATTAATTAACGTAACCTGAGCTTATGGCTCAGCCCTAGAGCTCAGTCCTAGAGCTCAGCCCTAGAGCTCAGTCCTAGAGCTCAGCCCTAGAGCTCAGCCCTAGAGCTCAGCCCTAGAGCTCAGCCCACAACCAAATAAAAATTATTCCATGCTGTCTGTCCCCTGGTCGGCTAGCAGTAGATGCCTGTGTTCATAGTAATAATAATAATAATAATAATAATAATAATAATAATAATAATAATAATAATAATAATAATAATAATAATAAAGAGACAGTGGGATCAAATAAAAAAATCGTAATGAAGCCAGCTGGGAAGATATCCTAAACAATACGGATAAAGAATTAACTCTATGGAACTTGAGGTATGCTCAAGGCACATTCTTTAAGAAAAAGAAGAGATCTAAACTAGAAAGAGAGAGACGCTCCTTATACAGGCAAAGGCGAAGAATCACAGAGCTGCTGAGAGGGGCCAGTATATCTGAAATACGCAAGAGGCACTGGCCAGGAAAAAATAGTAAATATCGAAATTAAGCTTAAGGAATCATACAGGAGAAAGTAATCAAAACAAAATGCTTCATTTATTATGCAAAATCTAGGGCAAAGACAACATCCATTACTGGACCCCTGCTTAAACGAGATGGGACTTACACAGATGACAGCAAAGAAGTGAGTGAGGTACTGAAGTCCCAGTATGACTCAGCAATTAGTGAGCCGCTAACCAGAATAAGAATCAACAATCTAAATTATTTTTTTAAGACCGAGATTCAAAATCTGGTTAATTCAAAATTTTCTGAAAATATCCTAACACCACAAGACTTCGAAAAAGCAATAAATGACATGCCCATGCACTCTGCCCCAGGCCCAGACTCGTGGAACTCCGTGTTCATCAAGACTGCAGACCTTCAAAGTGCCTTAAGATTCTATAGGAGAGCATGGACACAGGGTCATCACAGTCCTAACAACAGCCATCCCACTCACAAAGGTGGCAGTAAAGCACTTGTTAAGAATTACAAACCGACAACACTAACGTCCCACATCATAAAAATCTTTGAAAGGGTTCTAAGAAGCAAGATCACCAACCACTTGGATACCCATCAATTGCACAACCCAGGGCAGCACAAGTTTAGAGCAGGTCGCTCCTGCCTCTCACAACTACTGGATCACTATGACAAGGTCTTGGATGCTCAGGACAAACAAAATGCAGATTTAGTATACACAGACTTTCCAAAAGCTTCGACAAGTGTGACCATGGTGTGATAGCGTACAAAATATGTGATAAAGGAATAACAGGAATAGTTAGTAGATGGATCTATAATTTCCTAACAAATAGAATACAAAGAGTAATAGTAAACAAAGTCTGAGGCGGCTACTGTGAAAAGCTCTGTACCACAAGGCTACAGTACTTGCTCCCATCCTGTTCCTCATCTTCATATCTGACATAGACAGATATAAGCCACAGCACCGTGTCCTCCTTTGGGGATGACACCAGAATTTGCATGACAGTGTTATCCATCGACGACACTGCAAATCTCTAAGTGGACATCAACCAATTCTTGAAATGGACCCCAGAAAACAATATGAAGTTCAATGAAGACAAATTTCAATTACTCCGATATGGAAAACTCGAGGAAATTTAAACTGTATCAGAGTATAAAAAAAAATTTAACCACACAGTAGAGCGAAAACTAATGTGAAGAACCTGGGAGTGATAATGTCAGAGAATCTCACTTACAAAGACCACAACAACGTATCTACCACATCTGCTAGGAAAATGATAGGATGGATAACGAGAACCTTCAAAACTAGAAATGCCAAGCCCATGATGATTCTCTTCAAATCGATTGTTCTCTTTAGGCTGGAATATTGTTGTACCCTAACGGCCCTTTTCAAGGCAGGCGAAACTGCAGACCTTGAGAATATACAGAGAACTTTCACGGCACGCATAAGTACAATAAAGCACCCAAATTACTGGGAACGGTTGAAGTCCCTTGATTTGTACTCCCTGGAACGCAGCGAGAAAGATACATGATAACGAACACTTGGAAAATCCTAGAGGGGCTAGTCCCAAATTTACACACGAAAATCACTCCCTACGATAGCAAAAGACTCGGCTATTGCGCCATAAGTACGCTAAGAAACAACACAATAAGTGTCAGGGTCCCAAGACTGTTCAACTTCCTCCCAGCCTACATAAGGGATTACCAATAGACCCCTGGCTGTCTTCAAGAGGGAGCTGGACAGACACCTAAAGTCAGTACCTGACCAGCTGGGCTGTGGTTCGTTCGTCGGTTTACGTGCGGCCAACAGTAACAGCCTGGTTGATCAGGCCCTGATCCACAACGAGGTCTGGTCACAGACCGGGCCGCGGGGGCGTTGATCCCCGAACCCCCCTCCAGGTATAGTAGTAGTAGCAGTAATAATAATAATAATAATAATAATAATAATAATAATAATAATAATAATAATAATAATAATAATAATAATAGACGTAGGTTACAGTCAAGGTGAATACCTAATAATTTTCCCCGTGTCTCACCTTCCTGTGTAATAATTTATTTTGATGTTGCATGGTTATTTTTAAACTTTATTCACATGCAACATATTGGTTGTTGAATTTGCCAAATATGCAACACCTGGGTATCTTTGATTGTAGACGTTTCTCCCTCCAGTAGCTTTGTCAATACATGACCGACACCATTCTCTTGTTGGCAGTTTCTGGTGCTTCTTTGTGGGTCAATCTTCGTTCTGGCTGTAATTACTAAACGAGCACTTTAAACTCGTTTGACAATTTCTAACTTTATGGGAGGCCTAGTTCCTAGGCCTTTCGTGTATCCATATGCTCTGTCTGTCCACAAGATGGATAGGGTACAATCAGCCACTACCCTCACAGGATGGATAGATGAAAGATACCATCACAGGATGGATATGGGTTACAATAAACTAGCCACTACCATCCACAGGATGGATATGGGGTGTACAATAAACTAGCCACTACCATCCACAGGATGGATATGAGGTGCACAATAAACTAGCCACTTCGGTGGCAAAATCTAAATCTTGACAGTTTTATAGTCGTAACTGCAGTGACCTTGTTCTTTCCCACAGATCCTTATGACACATCTCACGAGGTGTGACATCATCGCCTGCACTAGAAACTCTACCCTCTGTCTCTTTACTTTTAATCAAGTCTTTAACATACGTAGGTTGGATCACTTTAAACTAGCTGCCCGCTGTTGTTAGTAACACCGTCAAGGTTGTCTTGCAGAGAACATCCTCGGTAACCCTTTTTTATTTTTGCCAGACCATAGTTACAGGTGAGAAGGGATGGATCTGGGAGGGACCTGCCCTCTCAATGGTTATATTCTTAATTCTAATAGTGGATTCCGCCTCGCCTATCGTGGGGGAAACTCATCTCAGCTGAGGGACTGATCACCTCAAAACTACGTCTTCAAGACTGATGGGCTGATTATATCGTCTTTACATCTCTACTGGTTCTGCTGCCTCATCTGTACCTGACTGAAGAAGCCTACTGTGTAAACGAAACGTTCCGGAATAAAGCTACCTAACTGTTCCATACGTGTCTTATCAACATGTTCAAGGCTACACGGCCACCAGGATGAACACTGTGTCTGGTGCTTCCTCTGTTGTGTTCTTATGATGTTAAGAACTCGTGTTGGTCACTTCTTGCAGTTAGAGAGGAAGTGGTCAAGAAGTGCAGTAATATAAAGGTCTCTATAATGTGTTTACAAACACAAGCGGCCACAGAACAGCTGAATTAGATCGACATCTTGGAGAACCTCCTCAGACGGGTCCTCTCAGGATTAAGAACCGTGTCAGGACGCAGTTCCTGACGAATCAAATAATCAAACAACAAAACGGATTGGGACTCGAACCCGTAATAAGTGAGTCTTAAAACTTTCAGGCCAGTGCGTTAACCACAGAGCCAACTGACTCCAATAAGATTCATTTAACTAGTTATATTTCTATTCACCGCTGGGAGGTTAGCATGGGCCACCACTGTGACTACAAATGCATTATTTTTATACAGACGAATCCCACACCAGCGTGGCTGTGTCGTACTCTAGCTCAGGTCCCTTCAAAGCCGCCATCATGACTAACGAAATTATGCTATTACGACGCCCCTGCTGATTACATTATAGTGAGGCAATTGTTGATATTGTTGATATTGGCTTCCATTTTAAATTTGACCATCACTGGCCCTGAGGAGCAGCACTTCAAGCAGTGGCAACTACCAGTCTGTGTCTAGTGTGAGGTTCATGGTTGTCTCTACCTTTTTAAGTTGTTGACATTATCGTATAAACGTGAGCAAACACATATTTATTAGAAAACGTTTCGTTCCTGGGACCTTGATCATAGAAGTGATCAAGGTCTTTCCAAACCTCGTTGACAGCGTCGAACGTTAGTGAGTACGTTGTTTCTTTCACGAGTGACCACCAAAATATCCTCACTCACCCGCCGTGGTTTGCAATGTATCAATGCGACTTCCCAAGTCGAAATATCCTGGAGGTGGGGCATCCAGGTGCCTGGGCGGGTCCTATAATTCTACGGGGTCCTGCAGGATCATGCGCACCAGAATAAAGGTTAACCGGTAAGACATTATTGATCCCGTGCCTGGTGGAGGGCGGCCGGCGAGAATCCCACACTAAATAGAATTTCCATGTTATCCGGACCTCAGCTCTATTATTTATAAGTTACGAGGGTGTCTGATGGCAGTCCAAATTGCTACTAACATTTAAAATGGCAAATTTTTGTCATAAATGGTTATTATTACATAAACAAACGATGAATCACTAGGGGTAACAACGCAGAATACAGAAGAAAAACAGCATCAATGTCAGCTTGGAGAAACATACGTCATAGTTTGACGTTACTTGAGATTATATACTGTTTGTGTTACCTGTTATCTTTTCATTGTAATAGTGGAAAAAATAGGGACGAAACAACATAATATTTTACGAAGGCACTGGACAGGCACCTAAAGTCAGTACCTGATCAGCCGGGCTGTGGCTCGTACGTCGGTTCACGTGCGGCGAACAGTAACAACCTGGTTGATCAGACCCTGATCCAACATGAGGCCTGGTCTCAGACCGGGCGGAGGGGGCGTTGACCCCTGAAACTCTCTCCAGGTATACTCCAGGTGTATTGCATAAGTTGAGGGCTGTGAGGTCGGGTCACCATCTGGAAAAGACCCGGGCCGGGACAAGTTCCGGCAAATCATTGAAGTTCAAGGCTGTGAGGGGCTCTGCTCTGACTGACATTCTGTGATTCCTACACACACGCTCCTTGGATTATTGTTTACATTTTAGGCATGCAACTGTTATTTACAATGGTGGACTTTAGTCACATAACAATCACAATAACCATGAGTCAAGGTTAATATCAAAGTCTTTGAAAACAGAGTGCGTCCAAAGAGAAAGCCCTGAGGCACTCCTAATTTCTCAATCCCACTCTAACATCTCTCTTCACTATGACACTATTTTAGTATCCCTTGTTATCCCAGCTTGGTATAATATTCGTGGGAGCATCTGCAGTCGCTTGAAACAAGAGCCCATCACCGGCATCGAGGTAATTATCCTATGGTAAGCGAGTCCTAAAGCTACAGGCCAGTGTGTTAGCCACTGGCCCAGCTGGCTACAAAAAAGATTCATTCAACTAGGTATGGTTCTATGCACCACAGGGAGGTTAGTATGGGCCAGCGTGGCTGTGGCGAAATTCTTTTATGAGATAAAGAGTTAAAAGGCCTTTGACAATATAGAAAAAAAAATAAGTCTCTTAACCCTGAATGCCAGGATACTTTTATAACAAATAAAAGCCACGATACTGTGGCTGCAAAAATTCACAACAAACCCACGAACTGTAAATTTAAACCATCACAATAATGGTAGTGAACTGACCAAACACTCGTCTGGGTTCCACATGCAATTCGTGAAAAACTAGTGAGACTTAATTAAACAGTCAGGACTGGCGGATGTGTCACAAGTGGAACTTTTACTTTACCAGTGGTGCTTCACTTACAAATGGAACTTTTCCATTGCATCGCTACTGCTGGAGTACCTTTATTAATGAGGTTAGTAAAGGCACCATCGTACAGTGGGTCTTGAGGTTGTGTCCAGGCAGTGTGACAGGGGTCATGTGTTCTCTGAATTATGTATCATGATTGATCCAATGTATGGTGACGTCTCTCTCTCTCTCTCTCTCTCTCTCTCTCTCTCTCTCTCATCCTCTTCGTTTTCACTTCCTCATCTTCTTTCCCCTCTGTCTCCTTTCCCTCCCGCTCTTCTTCCCTTTCTACTCTCTCCCTTTCTCTACTTCGTCTTCTTTTCTACCTCCCTCCCTTCCTTCATATCTCTAAACCATTCATCTACACCCTGTCTGACACAGCAACATCTTGGGATCTTAATACAAACGAATTCTTCAACACTTGTCCAACCTTTGGACGAAGACCTACTTCGACTAGTGGATGGTACCACTATGACCCCGCCTCCTGCTGCTTCGCCTCACCTGACTACAGTATATAAGCCACCTCTACGGACATGTGCTGTACTTTCTACAAGATTGATGGACTGAACACATCGACTCCAGGCCGAGGGACTGATTACCTCAAAACTCCTACTCTCCTTACACCTTTCTACTTTGTTTTGGACTGATGAAGCCACTGTGTGGCGAAACGTTTCCTCAATAAAGATACCCAAATGTTGCATATGTGTCTAATTTATAACTTGTCGGTTCTCTGAACCATTCATCTACATCCTGTTCCACACCTACTACCCGTTTCATCACCAGAGACTTCAGTGCACCACAGTTATGATCCACACCTATTACCCACTCCTTCACCACTAGAGACCTCAATACCTAGTAATGATCTATTCTGCTTCTGGAGGGTATTTTGGTGGGTCAACGCCCCCGAGGCCCAGTCCATGACCAGGCCTCCGTATATCATCGTGAATGTGACTTGTCTATACTTATTGATCCTTCTTTATATTTCCTAGTTCTTGTGTTACATCACTTGTGGATCAATAGTCCTAAAGTCCTTGTGGATCAATAGTCCTAAAGTCCTTGTGGATCAATAGTTCTAAAGTCCTTGTGGATCAATAGTCCTAAAGTCCTTGTGGATCAATAGTCTTAAAGTCCTTGTGGATCAATAGTCCTAAAGTCCTTGTGGATCAATAGTCCTAAAGTCCTTGTGGATCACTAGTCCTAAAGTCCTTGTGGATCAATAGTCCTAAAGTCCTTGTGGATCACTAGTCCTAAAGTCCTTGTGGATCAATAGTCCTAAAGTCTTTGGTTTAATTCATCTCTTTGATTCATTTGAAAATTCAGTGTCTGAATCAATTGTAAGTTTTTTTTTTTTTTTTGAGATTTAAAGTTGATTCTTTATTCATCATTATTCATCTCATTATGAAAGAGATGAAAGTTCTGTGAGTTCTTGAGAGTTCGGTGTATTTGTGCTATAGACTTGATAGATGAAGAAATTATAAATAAATATGAAATAGCATAGATATCCAAAAAATGTTTTAATGACGAATCTATAAAAATTGCTTCAAATATAATTTTCAACCCTGAAAAGGAACAAAAAAAAAAAACGCAGTCAACCAAGCCTATATTGTGCTGCCGTAGCAAGACAACTTTCTTCATATTCTTTCTCTGCCTAAGAACTTCAAAGTCAAAATTGCATTTAAAAAATCTTCATGGCCAAAAATGCTGATTTTTGCGCCTATAAGATTCCACGTGCAAAACGCATTTTTTTTTTTTAAAGTCTTGAACTAAGATTACATTAACATAAACATAGCATCAGAACTTGGCCAGAGTCTACTGCTCTCTTTCTTTATGTGAGATACGAAAAATAGGTGAGACAAGTGTGAGTTGAACGTGCCTAGAAAGGGTTATTATTAGGCCTGCTGTAGCACTCCTTCATTCTTATGCTCCTGTGTTTTATTTCACATTGTTACTATTCAACTGCACTACAAACATATGCCGCACTCTGCACTATTTTTTTCATTTAAACTTACATACAGGAGACTGAGTTTATGTAATAACAGGAATACCTGTTAGTGGTCACAGACCGGGCCGTGGGGGCGTTGATTCCCGAAACCCTCTCCAGGTATACTCCAGGTATACCTGGAGTATTGCATATCTCCAGAAATATATGTAATGTAGATGAATGGTTCAGAGAACCGATAAGATGATAAATTAGACACATGTGCATCACTTGGGTGGTGATGGTAGTGTAGTGATAATTGTGGTGATGGTAGTGTAGTGATAATTGTGTAGTGTGGTAATTAAGATGCTCAAAGCAACCAGACTCTAGGAAAGGAATTATATTTTTTGTCAGGAGTGGTGTTAGTGAGTGGAGAATTAATGATCTGGAGGACTCTTTTCTTGCAGTCTTGAATGAAAGGGGAACGTTTAGTGTACATATGAATGCTCCTCGTCAAGGAACTCTGGCCTGCTAATTCTCTATGGACGCTACATTTACATTGAGCGTATCCAAAGTCATCGCAACCAGCATCTCCATAAAAGATCTTACCAGGACTTAATCGAAGAACTCTGAACCAGCCAAAGCAGGAATTTACTCTCCCGTGTGGAGGCTGCGACAGAGTTTACGTCGGCGAAACAGCAAGAAGCCTGGAAACACGTCTCAGTGACCATATTAATGCAGGCAGGGACGATAACTTGAACAGCGCCTGTGTACAACACCGGAATTCCACCAACCACCTGATGAAATTCAACTAAGTCCGCCTGGTGAGTCAAGAACCCAGTTACCGCAGACGTAAAAGCCTTGAGTCATCCTTACTCGCAATTTCAAACACAATTAAACAGAATGATGATAAGCAAGAGTTATTCTCAAAACAATAAACCCTGCAATTATATAACTACAATGAGTCACCTCCATTACTACTGCTACTACCATGGACTATTACTACTACCATGGACTACTACTACTACTACCATGGACTATTACTACTACCATGGACTACTACTACTACCATGGACTACTACTACTACCATGGACTATTACTACTACCATGGACTATTACTACTACCATGGACTACTACTACTACCATGGACTACTACTACTACCATGGACTATTACTACTACCATGGACTATTACTACTACCATGGACTATTACTACTACCATGGACTATTACTACTACCATGGACTATTACTACTACCATGGACTATTACTACTACCATGGACTATTACTACTACCATGGACTACTACTACTACCATGGACTATTACTACTACCATGGACTACTACTACCAGCATGGACTATTACTACTACCATGGACTATTACTACTACCATGGACTATTACTACTACCATGGACTATTACTACTACCATGGACTATTACTACTACCATGGACTACTACTACTACCATGGACTATTACTACTACCATGGACTACTACTACTACTACCATGGACTACTATTACTACTACCATGGACTACTACTACTACCATGGACTATTACTACTACCATGGACTACTACTACTACTACCATGGACTACTACTACTACTACCATGGACTATTACTACTACCATGGACTACTACTACTACCATGGACTATTACTACTACCATGGACTACTACTACTACTACCATGGACTATTACTACTACCATGGACTATTACTACTACCATGGACTACTACTACCATGGACTATTACTACTACCATGGACTACTACTACTACTACCATGGACTACTACTACTACTACCATGGACTATTACTACTACCATGGACTACTACTACTACCATGGACTACTACTACTACTACCATGGACTACTACTACCAGCATGGACCAGTCAGCATACTGCAGTGATTATTCTTTTATATATCTGTATATTACCTATATATACCCTGTGTGTCCATGCATTGTTTGTAGCAGCTTACAAAGCTCCTGGAGAGCGAAACGTCGCCACAATAAAATGTCACATTACTTGCACTTGTGACCTTTTACCTAACATATTGTCGGTAATTCTACCAATATTGTTATTATATACCCAGATGTTGTACCTGTGTCTAATTTACCTTTCCCATGTTCACGGGGATACACTAAAGGCCTAGTAACTAGGCCTCAAAAGGAATAATAATAATAATAATAATAATAATAATAATAATAATAATAATAATAATAATAATAATAATAATAATAGCTTGACATGTCCATGCAAGGTATTATTCACAAAATGTTTAGTGGTTTCTTTGACCTCGTCTGTGGTCTTAAAACTGTGCCTTGCAACATCGATTGAAAGTTCATGGTTGTTGCACCATTCAACACAGTTGTTTTCCCTTTCTCAAATGTTGCAAGAATTTTAAGTTATTTGTTTTGAGGATACTGTTAAATTAATCTTAAAGTCGCATAGGTAACCGTGAGTTCAATCCCCGCCCGTGGGTGTGGCTTGAAGTCTCACCAGTAAATCACGACCTAAGAAAGCGTATTCAGTATTGCGCTAGGAAATTAATGGGCTGTTTATTCTCCACTTTCAATAAAACGAGAGGGAAAAAACAGGTGTTTTTGTACTGGAGAATAAATGTCGGTTATTTACTGCTGTAACACATGTCAGTAAATTATAGAAAACAGAATTATACTCTCTAATTATTGCCATTGACGTTAATTGCCAACTCTTGCAACTAGGTACTGATGTGTTAAAATATGAAAATTTGACTTTTTTTGGGCTACTGACCACAATATTTGCCCGTAAGTCAATTTTTATTGAATTTATCCGACCACACTGGTAACTACCTTTAATTTGTCAGGTTTGTGGCATTACTAAATAATTCACTTATCCATGGGACACCGACATGACACCAAGGGAGCCACGATTATGATAAGTTTATTTTGGCACAATGAATCTGTGCAAATTTTAAGTACGATGATTTAATACATAAATCTGAACAGTTGATTGCTTCATCCTACCCTGAGAAGGACCATATTTTCACTGAAGGTTTTTTGAGTTAAGAGCCAAATTTCACAAACACCAGTACTCCAGTTGTAGGCCTACTGTGTTGGGCTGTGCTATCAACACAGCCAGTAACAGTCGCAACTACCATTTAACAAGGAAAGACGTTAGATTCACAAATAATTTGTGTGATTTATGTCTTATTCCTTCACCAAATTCCTTTGTTTACAAATGTACGGGGATTTCCAACACAAGTTAACTAAGTAATGAATAGTAAACTTGAGCCATCACAGTAAACTATCACTATGAGATATGCCCTAGTTTGTCCCGAAAATATATCTGGGTGGATGGAACGATTACCCAGGCCAAGTAATCAAACCATCTCCCCAAGTCCTCCTGACAAGTCAGAATGCCTCAGCACAACTGAAGGTCACCAGATGATTTAGGATAGTACACTACTACTACTAGATGGATGTAACAGCCATTCTTACAGCTGTCATAGATAACTACAGGAATGGTGGTTGATCTTGAAGGCACCAAATAAACACACATCTGATGCATACAACACCAGATAACAGAATATATACCTACAGCTTGTTCAACGTAATTATCGGCCCAATTAGTAAATTTAAGCATTTATGGGGATATCCCAACCGCAGTATCAAGTATAATTGTGTTAGTTTTGCTTACAAAACCCACATCAGTATTCTTGATATTCGTAACTTGGCCCAAGACACAATTTCCAAAATTTATCTCCCCCTCCCCCCAAAAATGTAATTCATTTCATGAAGTAATTAAAGCTTAATGCGCATCATTTCATAATTTTTCATCTCCTCACAAAGTGAAAAGGGAATAATACAAAAATATTTCCACAGTGTTGTGCCGGTGAGGCTGTTGGTGTTGGCCATGCGCACCTCAACTCTCCTCCTTGCAACTCTCTTTACTGTCCACTCTTTTCTCTCTATTTATCCCTTTCCCCACCTCTCTTTATCTCTCTCTTCTACTAGGATAACACCAAAAATATCATGGAACAAATCTTAAACTAGAAAACTACCAAAGTCTAGTTAGATTGAGAAATTAAACCTATTTATCGCCTTTCAATTATCTTTAAAAAAGGTTAAATTTGTTAATTCCTTACTTCTTATAAATTAACTACAAATCTAAATGAACCTACAAAAATCCATGTAAATAAATAAATAAAGCCAAAAAAATGCAATAATGTGGAAACAATAAGAAATTTTCCCAGCCGTCAAAAATCATATTCACATGAGAAATTTTTTAGCCTTGCCAGGTACACAAAATTCACCTCATCTCTTACCGGGCAAAATTCACAAAATAAATACAACGTGAATAATATATTTAACAACTCCCCTTCCCCTGAAATTTGCCATTAAACGCCACTCTCGTCCTCACCACTCCTATCTTCCAGTCTCTCTTTTTCCAAAACCTGGAAAAGAATTTATAATTCTGCTTGTCGCACACTAACCTAATGAAAGACGCGAGTTTGCAGCCTCGTACTCACACGGTACTGAATGTTTCTTGGGAAGGCGTCTGTCGTAGGCCAGCGCGAAGATAATATTCCATTGAAATGGAAGAGACTGTGTGAGGGGAGCCAATTTAGCGACACACCAGACTTCCAAGTTAAAGCTGACATGTTGCTACGAGTCTCCCCTCGCCCTCAGTGTAGGCCAGGACCAGGCGCCAGCACGGCCTCCAGGACCAGGCGCCAGCACGGCCTCCCAGCCTTCAAACTCTCAATTTATTTCTCTTTCTGTGTGTATATGTCTATATATATATATATATATATATATATATATATATATATATATATATATATATATATATATATATATATATATATATATAATATATATATATATATTAAAAGAGTGATAGAAAGTGAGACTGCATATATTGACACCCACTTCCTCAGCAGGAGAATGTACAGAGGAGGTAAGAAAGAACATAGAGGTAGCAGATCGGGGAGAGAGAGAAAAAAAGGAAGCACTGCAGTAGGCCTACTGAGAAATGAATGTACCGGTTACAACTGCGTTGGTAACAGATTTTTGTTTCGACAGGTTTGGTGGTGGAAAATATACATTGTTTCAACACAAGTTTGCCTCTGTGGCTTGGCCTCCATTGTCCCTTCGAAATTGTCTTGCAGCGACAATTAAAGCTGATTCAAAGGCTTTATTTTTCCTTGTAATGGCAGGAAGCTTTGTAACTCAAGCTCATTTCATTTGACAGCCTTTTTGAAACATTTCATATGTTGGAAGATGGCAGAGTTCTCTTGTTAATATCTAGATGCTTATCTTGAACTATTTGTCCAAATTTCCCGTCTCTTCTACCTACCCTGAGGGATGCTGTGGACACACAGCATTTTCCAAAAAGATAGGATTCCTATGTTTAGAAAATGCATGGCTAAATTGACTGGAAATAAGAAAGGCTGATTTACAAAGTTTATTGTACCAGATATTCATTTCAAAGACGAATAAGAAATTGATAACAAAATTCCCTTTAAGATTCAGTTATCACAACTGACTAGACAAATAGAAGTCACTGACTTCAAAACTGAATGCACCAGAGTACAGCAGATATAGAGAAAGAAAACAATTAACGAAATTTAGAGACCCGAAATATATAAAAAGGTTACATCTAGCATTGGGCCTCTGTTCAAAGAAATTGGAACTTACATTGATGAGAACATAGAAATGAACAAAATTTTGGAGTCACAAAATTTTGTTTAGCGAGTCGTTAATCAGATTAAAATCCGCTAAATTATTTTTTTCATGAATCTTAATGAAAATTCTGCCATTATTGTAACCTCCACTAGATTTTGAAGCAATTGATGGCATTTCCATGTACTCTGTCCCAGGCCCAGACTCACGAGACTATATCCATCTAAATTTATCATAAATTGCCTTAAATATCCTATGGAGACGAAAGTGGGATAAATTATTCCACAGTAATTAAAATCTATGGATATAACCCCACTTTACAAAGGTGACATCAAAACAATCTCAAAAAGAAAAGGTCAAGTGTTACCACTAACTATATCGGTGAACACCAGTTCACATCCCAACACTTGCATTAATTTTCTGCCATAACACTGAGAAATTCTCAACTTCACAAATGGATAGAATTTGGTCATTTAGTGGAAGTCGCTTCTGTAAGTCTACAGCTAATTGCAACAATCTGACGCGGTGTTCATGCATTTAATCTGTGTTCTAATCATTCCTCTAGCCACCAGTGCTCTCAAGCGACCTGGGAAATTTGACGCCACAATCTGTTTCAGTTGTGGAAAGATGGCTGCTTAGGCTCACTATTAATTACATATTCTTGTTGCATGGCGGCTTTCAGAAGTGATGGTTTGATGAAGTAGCTAAGGAACTAAATATACTGCTAGTTGTAATCCTTGACAATACGATGAATTTGTCAACAACTAAAAGAATATATTCCAAGAATTGAAAGTAGACATTTGTGTACGGATTCGAAAGTTGACTGCACAAAAAAATTAAGACCAGCCTATCATTAGTATGAGTTAACTGTAAATAACTGTAAATACAAATCTAAAATTCTCTTTACGAATGCATACATTTCTATTCACATTGCATGAATTGTTGAAAATCCTGAGGTCCCCGTAATCTCTTCCTTGAATTATTGACTTGTTAAAATAAGAATTACTCTCCCTGATCACTTGTTAGACTAGCAAGTTTGCAAATGTAATGACAAGCACATTTTAACAAAATTAAGTTAGGCCTCTTTTCCTCCCATTCTAGAAACAATGGTATTGTGGGCACCAAACGTCACAAAAATATGCGTATTTTTAAATTTCTTTCAGCCATATTATTTTTTCTTCCTTATTGCACATGTCCCTGTCTTTTCTTCAAATTTTGTTAAATTATATATTCCAGAATTATGTCAAATGTGCCAAAAATATGCTAGAATTGTGCTAAATTGTGAAATATGCTAAAATTATACTAGCCTCGAGAATTCTGCTCAGAATATGTTAATAGCATAAAATTATGCTAGATCTGGTAACACTGAAATGTAATCTCATCCGGGCTGCGTCAAGGCTCTCTGCTGTAGCATGATTCATCTTCACTATCTTGTTGAAACTTGTACAGTTCATGTCATGTGATAAATGGTTTTCTGTTATGCAACATATGGGAATCTTTATTGAAGAAACGTTTCGCCAGGAATTCTTCAACTCTTGTCCAACCTTTGGACGAAGACCTACTTACACTAGTGGATGGTCCCACTGTGACCCCGCCTCCTCCTGCTTCCACTCACCTAACTACAGTATATAAGCCATTCCTCCAGCCATATGCTGTACTTTCTACAAGATTGATGGACTGAACACATCGATTCCAGGCCGAGGGACTGATTACCTCAAACTCTTCCTCTCCTTACACTTTTCTGCTTTGTATTGGACTGATGAAGCCACTGTGTGGCGAAACGTTTCTTCAATGAAGATTCCCATATGTTGCATAATCGTCTTAGTCTTCAGTTCATACCATACTGATCAGCTACCACTATGCCAGAAATATACTTGTGTGAATGTGGGTAGCAAGGAAAAAAAAGTCATTCCTATGCTAAGGGTGTGCGGGTAAGGCGCATATTGGAAGTGGGAATGTTGAGAGGAAGTCACCTGAGCGATGTGCACTCACAGCTAAGAGGCAAGCTCTCGCGTTTTTTTAGCTCATTCTTACTAAATTAAGTACATAAATCTTTTCCATGATCCATCTATTCCAGATAAACTTTTTGTGGGTCACAATTTCAACTGGTTTTGTTGTCGGTGCTGCTAATGTAGCTGGGGGTCATCCACTTTCTCTTCTGTGATTACCTATATGTTCAATGAGAATTTGTTTGACCAGTTCACTAGAGCCACTGAAGGAAAATAAAAAGCCTGCCAAAACAATCTGAGAGCTCTGTAAATACAAAGCCTGCCAGAGCTGACTGGCAGCATATTCTTAACAGTTCGCAATCAGGCGAAATTATTTACAAACATTATATCTCAGACCACAGCAGGATTTGAACCTGGGTCTGGCAGTGTGGATAAATTACTACATACTTTGATGCAGTGTGCAGGTTCGAATCCTGGTGTGGACTGAGATAACGTTTATATATATATCCAAGGCCACGGTAGCAGTAACTGGGCCTGGTGTTTATCAAGTCTTGTACCGAGTTATGATGATCGATCCTCCGTACACACACACACACTGGCAGGAGACATTAGTGGTACTCAAGATTATTGACTTCTGTTTAGTTGCTGAGGTTCTTGGTGTACATCAATAAGTTATTCATGATTACAAATCACTCGAGGTAATGTTATTGTCGCTGTCAAGACCCGTGAAGTTACTGTTACTTTCTGACTGGCTGGACGAGGCTTCTCTTGAATTATATGTTACTGCCACCTCGAGTTTTTTAAACGTCCATGACGATACTTTGCTAAAACACGTTTCTAGAGACTTTTTTTTTATGCTAGGCTGGAAGTGACTATAGTGACTGCACTTTCTCTTCATAGCAGAAGAGGAAAAAAAACATTAAGAGGCAGGACCAGGTTTGGGCTGGACAGGGGCGGCCAGGCCGCCCACAGTTCATGCGTCATTGTTCCACCCTCCCAGACCCTGCGACTCCGTGGAGGAGCCACTCCTGCGCCTGCGTCTTCCATCTTCCCCCTTCTCTTTCTCGCCCCACTCCTCCCACTCCTCCCACTCAGCCTTATCCTGCGCATGCAACTTAAGGTCGACTATATTTAGCGTTGATGTTTTTCAGTGAAGGAAGCACTGTAGAGACGGGGCCAACCAGGGAGCCCAGAGACTAGCGAAACACAAGAGTATGTATGTGTACTTATACAAAACAACCACTGTGAAAAAAAAAATAGGGAACTTCCAAGCGCTTTCGTGATTTCTCACATTATCAAGGAGTTGTACAAGAATGGTATACAATACCGACAAGATGAAAATTAGACACATGTGCAACATCTGGGTGTCTTTATTGTAGACGTTTAGTAAGTAAGTAAGTTTCGCCCTCCAGTGGCTTTATCAATACAAATTCTAGGACATAATTTGAAGACAGTAGAACTATATGCAAAAGACTACTTTGGGAGGAAATTGTTAAGGCCACAAGACACGATAACGTAGTAATTCTAGGGGACTTTAACTTTAGTCAGATTGATTGGAATTTCATGACAGGGAATTTAGAATCTAACGACTTTTTAGAAGTAGTTCAGGATTGTTTTTTGAAGCAGTTTGTAACAGAACCTACAAGGGGAAATAACCTACTTGACTTGGTTCTGGCAAGCAAGGAAACCCTTGTTAATAATTTAGAAATTACAGAGGAACTCGGCTCAAGCGACCACAAGTCAATTACCTTTAGCATTGAATGGATGTATGATAGTAGGGATAATTCAGTAATGGTCCCAGATTTTCGCTTAGCAGATTATAATGGACTTAGAGAACACTTATCAACTGTGGACTGGGGTGAAGAAGAGAGGTATCAATATGACAGTTTTCTTAACACTATACAGGCTGTCCAAAGAACATTTATCCCGTATAAAGAAATTAGATCAAGTAGAAATGACCCAAAATGGATGAATAATAGGCTCAAATATCTTTTAGGGCAGAAGAAAGGAATTTATAGGCGCATAAAAAGAGGTGAGGGTCATCTTATAAATCAGTATACTGACATTAAGAGGGACGTTAAAAGGGAATAAGAAAATCTAAACGGGACTATGAAATTAAAGTTGCTAGGGATTCAAAAACTAACCCAAAAAGTTTTTCCAGGTTTATAGAACAAAAGTTAGGGATAAGATAGGTCCCCTTAAAAATAACTTTGGGCATCTTACTGACAAGGAGAATGATATGTGCTCTATTTTTAATAATTATTTTCTCTCGGTTTTCACACAGGAAGACATTAATAATATCCCAGTAATTAATTTTTACAGAGGCCCAGAAGAAGATAAATTATGTAATATCACAGTCACTAGCGAAATGATTATGAAACAGCTGGACCGACTGAAACAAAATAAATCGCCGGGTCCTGATGAGCTTTTTGCAAGGGTTCTTAAGGAATGCAAAATGGAACTCTGTGAACCAATATCTAACATTTTTAATTTATCTCTTCAAACAGGTGTAGTGTCTGATATGTGGAAGATGGCTAATGTAATTCCTATTTTTAAAGCAGGGGACAAGTCACTACCGTCAAACTACCGCCCAATAAGCCTGACCTCAATTGTAGGCAAATTACTTGAGTCAATTATAGCTGATATTATTAGAAGCCATCTAGATAACCATAATTTGATTAATGATACCCAGCATGGATTCACGAGGGGCCGTTCCTGCCTATCTAATTTATTAACCTTCTTCAGTAAAGCTTTTGAGGCTGTTGATCACGATAAAGAATTCGATATTGTTTATTTAGACTTTAGTAAGGCTTTTGATAGAGTACCGCACCAGAGACTGTTAAAGAAAGTGGCAGCTCATGGCATTGGGGGAAAAGTGCTGTCATGGATCGAGTCATGGCTCACCAATAGGAAGCAGAGAGTGTGCATAAATGGGGTTAAATCCGAATGGGGACTTGTATCAAGTGGTGTTCCACAGGGATCAGTCTTAGGCCCATTGTTATTTATAATATATATCAATGACCTTGATGAGGGAATTACTAGTGATATGAGCAAATTCGCCGACGACACGAAGATAGGTAGGATAATTGATTCAAACATAGATGTCATAGAACTTCAGGAAGATTTAGACAAACTTAATTCGTGGTCAGAAAAGTGGCAGATGCAGTTCAATGTAGATAAATGCAAGGTTCTGAAGCTCGGGAGTGTCCATAACCCAAGCACTTATAAGTTAAATAACGTAGAACTTAGCCATACAGATTGCGAGAAGGACTTGGGGGTGATGGTAAGCAGCAACCTTAAACCAAGACAGCAATGCCTAAGCGTACGTAATAAGGCAAATAGATTACTGGGATTTATATCAAGAAGTGTTAGCAACAGAAGTCCAGAGGTTATATTACAGCTTTATACATCATTAGTAAGGCCTCACCTAGATTACGCAGCTCAGTTCTGGTCTCCATATTACAGAATGGACATAAATTCGTTGGAAAACATTCAGCGTAGAATGACTAAATTAATACATAGCATTAGAAATCTTCCTTACGAAGAAAGATTGAAGACCCTAAAATTACATTCACTTGTAAGACGTAGAATGAGGGGAGACATGATCGAGGTATACAAGTGGAAAATGGGTATTAACAAAGGGGATATAAATAAGGTCTTGAGGATATCTCTCCAAGAGAGAACCCGCAATAATGGATTCAAGTTAGATAAGTTTAGATTTAGAAAGGATATAGGAAAGTATTGGTTTGGAAATAGGGTAGTTGATGAGTGGAACAGTCTGCCTAGTAGGGTTATTGAAGCTAGGACCTTGGGTAGTTTCAAATTTAGGTTGGATAAATTCATGAGTGAGAGGGGTTGGATTTGAGTGGGACTCGCGCATGAGTGGGTAGAATTGTCAAAGCTTATTTCTTGGGTAGCATTGAAAATTGGGTTGAGCAAATATTCTGTTAGTGGGACGGATTGTGAAGGACCTGCCTAGTATGGGCCAACAGGCCTGCTGCAGTGTTCCTCCTTTCTTATGTTCTTATGTTCTTATGAGGTAATCAGTGCCTCAGTCTTGGAGTTGGTGTGAAGATCACCGTAGTCGTGAAGAATCTGGAGCACAGGCAAGAAGGCTGACGCCAGTATATAAGCGCCAGCCTTCTTGCCTGTGCTCAGAGAGTGCAACGGACAAGTGAACTAGCAGCAGCAACACTCACAAGACCGGTAAGCCAGCGGAAGGCCTCGGTCAGAAGACCAAAAGCTCCAACGGCGGGTCATCATCTGACTAAGACCCGCGTCAGGAAACACCTGTCCGGTGTCCTGACGAACCTACCCTAACCCTCACAAGAGGCATTCATGAGCTTCTGCAGCGCTCGAGTCCAAAGCTGGGGTGTGGCTCGAAAAGTATAAGAACATAAGAACATAAGAAAGAAGGAACACTGCAGCAGGCCTACTGGCCCATGCGAGGCAGGTCCAAGTCTCCCACCGGCTTAAGCCAATGCCCCGACCCAGCCAGGTCAGGTTACATCCACTTAAGGAAGGAGCACGGCATCTGACCTAGTAGCACAAACTAGTCAGGTCCAACTCACACCCACCCGCACCCACTCATATATTTATCTAGCCTATTTTTAAAACTACACAACGTTTTAGCCTCTATAACTGTACTCGGAGTTTGTTCCACTCATCGACAACTCTATTACCAAACCAATGCTTTCCTATATCCTTCCTGAATCTGAATTTATCCAACTTAAAGCCATTGCTGCGAGTCCTGTCAATACTAGATATTTTTAGCACGCTATTTACATCACCTTTATTTATTCCTGTTTTCCATTTATACACCTCAATCATATCCCCCTAATTCTACGTCTTTCTAGAAGTGCAGATTCAGGACCCTAAGTCTATCCTCATAGGGAAGATTTCTGATACATGGAATCAACTTAGTCATCCTCCTTTGTACGTTTTCCAGAGCATTTATATCCATTCTGTAATACGGTGACCAAAACTGTGCAGCATAATCTAGATGAGGCCTAACCAAGGATATATAGAGTT
>WNWK01025260.1:0-28751 GCA_009830355.1 Cherax destructor | reverse complement strand
GTCATTTAAGGGGGGGTGCAATACGGGATGTTGTTTTTGCTCTAGATTTGGCATAAGAAAAGAAGTTTTTTTGTTTTTCAGTTTCATTTATGGCTTTAAGTTCTTCCTGTGCTTCTTGTGCTTTCAATACTTGTTCATTCAAAAAACCCCGTCATACCTTGGTAAGCTTTTTACGATGTCAGGTATAACTAATTTAAATCTTCAACTTTTTTTCTTTTTTTCCCAATCAGTGATTCAATAAAAGTTTTGGTGTCCTTGCATTCATAAATCCACTGTACAATCAATTCTTCATATTCACACAAATATGCTAACATTATCAATATTTTTTTTTTATAGTATTAAAGTTTTAAAATTTATCTAACATCATTTTATTTTTCCCCAAAAATGATTCTGCATAATGGGGGCCCAACATGTATAACTAAATGTCACCAATTTTGTTAATAGTATGTACTGTACATCTGGAAATAAAATATTAGTTTTAATATTATTACAGTGGTCCCCCGGTTTACAATTTTTTTTCGTTCCAGAATGCTGTTCAAGTGCCATTTCCCAAAAAGGGGTTTATCCCCATAAGGAATAATGAAAAAATAGACTAGTCCTTTAGCCCCCAAAAATACACTTAAAAAAGCTTTTAAAAAAAATAAACTTACAAAAAAGGGCAAGTTTGGAGACCATCGTAAACCGGGGTACCACTGTATTTCCTTATTGGTATTGTATGTAATTAATTACTGAATGGGCAACCACAGGCTTGCATTTTTAGCTGCCTTCTACTACATGCATGACTACAGGAAAAGTCTAATTTGCTACCAACAAAGGTGACTGGAAAGAAAACCTCAGACATGAAAATATGAATTTAACATACATATGATTTTAAGACTAACTTGATAAGAGACAGACATAAATAAAAAGCAATTTGCCATAGTACCTATCGTTAAAAATCAATATTATCACTCATGTTACATAACAGTGGTGTTCTTGGATGGTACTATCATACATACAGTACTTACCTTTTGAAAATCTGAAAATTGTAGCATCAGGTAGAAGTCGATTAAATTTGTCAACCAGATCACTGTGGCTTTATATCCCCCATCAAAAACCTCAAGAAAAATAATAATTAAGTAAAGGACACAAATGCAACTAATGTGACATTTTATTGTGGCAACGTTTGCTCTCCAGGAGCTTTCCAAGCCTTAAAAGCGTTACATGGACACAGTGGGCTATTATATACTCTCAAAGTGAGGTGAAATACTAGTGGTGGTCGAGGTAGTAGTGATAAGTAGTAGTGTAGTAGTAAATACAATAAGGTAGAACAATCAATATGCACATGAGTAAAAGGTGATAAACAAATACTTGGGTAGTATAACAATAGGTTAGACAACTATTTTTGCTGGAGGTTGAAATATAGAAGGCCTTAGGAGGTTCCACATCTACGATGTGCTGTGTTGAATTAGCAGGAGAGACTATGTGAGGGTTTGGTTAACTGTTTTCAGGAGGATTCTTGCTAAGACTTCAGAGATGGTGAAGCTGCCTTTGTTTTGTTTAATTGTGTTAGAAACAGAGATAAGTGCTGATTCAAGGCATTTGCGTCTACGGAAATTAGTTTTTTGATTACTAGTCGGGCGTCTTTGAATTTCATGAGATGATTGTTCTAATTTGGTGTTGTACGCAGGCGTTGTTCAGGTTATCGTTTCTGCATGCATTAATGTGTTCATTGATGCGTTTTGATGTACGGAATTTTTCAGGCTAGGCTCAACGAGTTGAACCGGATCCAGTTTACACTGAAGAAGAGTCCAATGACAAACTACCTTTCTGACGTCCCATCCACAAAGTAGATAACAACCTAAAATTTCAAGTTTACCGGAAACCTACAAATAAAAATGATCTCACACACTTCTATTCCAGTCAAGATACTAAGACCAAAAGAGGCATCATCATGGATTCTTCCTAAGAGCACTGGTTGTAGTCCTGAGTTTCTTGACGAGGGAATGTACATACATTCACCAAACCTTCACTGATTTACATTTTCTTCTTTTCATCAAAGATTGCAAGAAAAGAGCTCTTCAGATCATTAATTCTCCACGCGTCAACACCACTCCAAACAAAGTTATAATTCTTCCCAACAGCCAGGTTGCATCCAACATTTCTAAAGTATTTGCACAAGCTAACACTAGAGTCGCCATTGCTTCCAGTACTTCTATTAAGGATCTAACCAAGACTAAATCCAAGCACCATGAACCAGTCAACGCAGGGGTCTCACTATACCCTGTGGAGGCTGCGACAGAACTTATGTAGGAGAAACAGCAAGAAACCTCGAAACACGCATCAATGAACACATTAATGCATGCAGAAACGATAACCTGAACAAGCCTGCGTACAACACCGAAATTCCAACAATCATCTCATGAAATTCAAAGACGCCCGACTAGTAATCAAAGAAACTAATTTCGTAGACGCAAATGCCTTGAATCAGCACTTATCTCTGTTTCTAACACAATTAAACAAAACAAAGGCAGCTTCACCATCTCTGAAGTCTTAGCAAGAATCCTCCTGAAAACAGTTAACCATACCATCACATAGTCTCTCCTCTAATTAACACAAGCACATCGTAGATGTGGAACACTCCTACAGGCCTTCTATATTTCAACCTCAGCAAAAATAGTTGTCTAACCTATTGTTATACTACCCAAGTATTTGTTTTATCACCTTTTACTCATGTGCATATTGATTGTTCTACCTTATTGTATTACTACTACTACTACTACTACTTATCACTAATACCTCGACCACCACTAGTATTTCACCTCACTTTGAGAGTATATAATAGCCCCTGTGTCCATGTAACGCTTTAACGGCTTGAGAAAGCTCCTGGAGAGCGAAACGTTGCCACAATAAAATGTCACATTAGTTGCATTTGTGTCCTTTTACTTAACATATTCAATTCTACCAATATTATTACAATAATAATTAAACTTATTTTATAATTATCACCATCTATCTTCCCACTTGTCTAAGTAGTCATGGGAAAGCAATATAGGAAGATTTCATGATATGGCAATTCTTAAGCAATTCTCCTAAAGTAACTTTCCATAAAATATATAGTTATCCTATTTCTTTGTAATTTAAAAAAGATTTTATTATATTATGTTTTAATAATCTTCATTCCAGCTTATTTTTTTTATACATGATAAATGAAGATCAGTATCTTTTATGTTTTAAAGTACTAGTACAGTGGTCCCTCGACTTTGGTCGGTCCGACTATCGGGGATTTCGAGTTTTGATGGCTTTTTTCAGTCAAATTTTCCCTCGCCAACCGTTCATTCCCTAGACTATCGGTCAGGGTACCAGACCTGTCCGCTTGCGCGCCCGCTGCGCAGGCGTCGTGAGCCAGTCTAGCATTGTTTACCATTGAGAAAACATTACCCAGCACGCTCATTCAAACATTTCACAATAAATTTATTGTTTTTACTGGTTTAGTATTGTCACTGTGAAATAAGTCACCATGGGTCCAAAGAAGCTTCACAAAGTCGATAAAGGCTATAGCACCAGCCAGCGATAAAGTGTAGCATTAACAGTGTAGCAATGGAAATAAGTCACTCTGTCTGACTTTCTTGGGTTATCCTAGGTTTTCTACACATACTATGTTGCTATGTATGATAATCTATGTAACTGGATTTGTTATACCTGAATAAACTTACTTAAGTAAGTTAAGCGATTAACGATAGAAAATGACGACACAAAACTTAACTCCTACAATGTTTGAGGAATATAAGGGTACTGACAAGAGCGCTGCCCTCTGCCACCATCTCCTCCAAGGTAAGTGTAAATATTTCTTATTTATATAAGTATGAATATTTCTTATTTATAAATTAAAGTGTAAATATTTCTTATTTATAAATTAAAGTGTAAATATTTCTTATTTATAAATTAAAGTTAAATATTTCTTATTTATAAATTAAAGTTAAATATTTCTTATTTATAAATTAAAGTGTAAATATTTCTTATTTATAAATTAAAGTGTAAATATTTCTTATTTATAAATTATGCACATTGTTTGTGTGATAGTGGTGGTGGCTTTCTGCTCCCACTGACCACCACCACGGCTTATGGTCAGTGGCCCTTATACCAACAACAACAACAACAACACTACCACCAGTCCTTACATTCGTAATGACATGTTTTAATCATTCTTGAGTTTATATCATGTTTCTATGTTATTAATATTGTTTATTATGGTATTAGATGAATTGTGCTAGATAAATAAGCTGTAGACTTGATATTATTGTCATATTGAAGGACTATCTTGTCCTGCCTCCAAAACAAACTCTCCCACTCTCTCATCGCCAACAAGAGTTTTCAATAAAGGTAAAACTGATTTAACTGTTCATTTGTCCATTATAATTAGTAATAATAATAATAATAATTTTTATTTCATCGCAATGTTACATAGAGATTTACATAAAAGTGCAAGGAGAGCCAATGACATGCCAGGGCATAACGGGCAGCAATCTAAAACTTATGGACTATATACATAATATGATGATATTTCATTTGGCTAATTATAATATGGTGACACTACATTGCAGCAAGTGTTTAGTAGGATGGTAGTTAATAGTAAAATTGAAATTATTTTGGGAAAATGACATTGAGTATTTTTAAAGTAATTTACAGAATGCGTATTTAGTTTATGGTGAGTAGGTGGTAATATTACAATGTTATAATAGTACAAATTGAGATTATCTTATAGGAAAAAAAATACTGAGCATTTTGAAAGTAATATTTTTGTACATAATTATAATAAAAATGGAATTATCTTATAGGAGAAATAACAATGAGTAATTTTTGAGTATGAGTACAGTGGACCTTCGGTTAACGAATACCCGGAAATGTACAATTATGTAAGTATAATATTGTAAGTGCATGTGGAAGTGTATTTTTGGGGTATGAAATAGACTAACCTACATGACATTATTTCTTAAGGAAGTAAATTGTGTAATGGCACTTGAGCAGGCTTCTGGGATGAAGTTTTTCGTTAACCGAGGGTCCACTGTATTTAGGTAAGGGTGAGTAGGTGGTTTTTGAGAAGAGTCTTAAAATGATTCTGAGACAAGGTTATTTTTGTATTTTCTGATAACGAGTTCCAGAATCTGGGGCCCTTTATGTCCATTGAATTTTTACATAGGTTGCTATGGACGGGGTACATCAAAATGTGATCTGTTTCTTGTGTTATGGTCATGGGTCCTATTAAGGTTGGTGAGGAGAATTTTGAGTGGAGGGTTTATATTAGAATGTAGAGTTCTATGTATGTAGTAGACAATTATAAGTGTGAATGTTCTTTATGGTGAGTAGTTTTAGGCTTTTGAATATTGGTGGAGTATGCTGTCTTGAGTGGAATTTGTTATCATTCTGACTGCAGCCTTTTGCTGGGTTATGAGTGGTCTAAGGTGATTTAATGTTGTAGATCCCCATGCACAGATTCCATAAGTGAGATAAGGGTAGATGAGAGGTACATAGTAGTGTATCTTAGATAATATGCCTACTGTCTTTGAGATTTTCTTGGAAATTTGTTGTATATGTGTTTGGAATTTAAGGCTGCTGTCAAGGTGGATTCCTAGGAATTTTCCCTCTGTGAGTCTTGTGATGGGTGAACCATTGAGTGTTATGTTAAGTGGAGCATTTGTGGCTTTGCTTCCAAACTGTATGAAGTAAGTCTTGTGGTGAGAGTAAGCTTGTTAGTTGTCATCCATGTTGATATTTTCTGTAATTCTGCATTAACAGTGTTGGCCAGTATAACTGGATTTGGGTGAGAGAAGACATATGTTGTGTCATCTGCAAATAAAATGGGTTTGAGTAGTTGTGATGCATTCAGTAGATCATTTGTAAATGAGGAATAGGAGTGGCCCCAGGACACTTCCTTGAGGGACTCCGACTGTAATTTGTTGTGGAAGAGTTCGCTCCATTTGTGCACACGTATTGGCTTCTGTTGCTAAGGTATGACTTAAGGTAGTTGAGTGGGTGCCCCCTTATACCATAGTGTGCTAATTTTGTGAGCAGTAAATCATGGTCGACTGTATCAAAAGCTTTGCGTAGATCAATGAAGATTCCCAGTGGGACTTCTTTCTTCTCAAGTGCGGTGTATATTAACTCCAACATGTGCATAATAGCATCGTTTGTGCTCTTGTTTGTCCTGAATCCAAATTGACAGGGGTTGAGTACATTGTGTGAGACGAGGTAGGAATAGATTTGTCTATGAATTAATTTTTCGAAGATTTTAGAAAGCAGTGGTAAATTAGAAATTGGTCTATAATTATTCAAGTGCTTTATATTTATTTCTCATTGTTTTCTGTATGTAAAACTATAGTATTTATTCTTTAAAACAATGAATTTTTTGTGAATATTTTTGGGTGGAAACGGATTAATTGTATTTACATTATTTCTTATGGGAAATAAGGTTTCGACTTTCGAAGAATTTGAGTTACATATATTTATATATACATAATCCTGGAACGGATTATGACCGAAAGTCGAGGGACCACTGTATGTACAGTGGACCCTCGGTTAACGAAAAAAATTCATTGCAGAAGCCTGCTCAAGTGCCATTACCGAACGAATTTACGTCCTTAAGAAATAATGTCATGTAGGTTAGTCTATTTCAGACCCCCAAAACTACACTTCCACAAGAACTTACAAAATTATACTTACATAATTGCACGATTTCCGGGGTATTCGTTAACCGAGGGTCCACTGTATATGCAAATTAAGGAAATATATATGAATTCCCATTATTGCCATGATAACAGTCACTGCTACCAATCACTTCTTAAGCAATACTTTGCTATTTCTGTATTCGTTCGCTTATATAGCTTTTCTTCGCCACAAAAGCATGGGGACACATAGAAGAAAACATTAGTAATATACTGTCAGATGGTTTAATCTTCAAAACACAAGACCTAACATGACTCTGCTCTCACTTCCTCTTCTGACCTCTCTTCTTGAACTGTCTTTAACTGATCTATCTTCTCACTTTCTCCTTGCCTCCTAATTTGTTTTCTGGAATTCTCATTACCAAACCTGTCTTCTGACTTTGTCCTCACTCTTCACATGGCTTGTTTTTTCTTTACCCATTTTTTTTTGTTCAGTTGTGACTTAACAATGGTTTAGGACAGGCAAAAATGTCATCAACAGTTCCCCCTAAAAAGTGTAGCATATTTGTGAGTTCATTATCACTCATTTTTTAAAAGGTCATGCAGAACCTAATCCAATATTAACCAAAGAAGTATTGTATAATATTTCCCCAGCCTTGTGAAGTGAAAGTATTGCTTTTTCCACTAAAAATGCTTATGTTCAGCAAACTGATTTCTCTTTATATATACAGTATTATTATTATTATAATCAAATAGAAGCGCTAAACCACAGGGGTTATACAGCGCTGCAGGTTATTGTAGGATGCAGGGAGAGTGAGTTGTAAGAGGGAGATGGACGATTAGTAGGGTATGGAGTGCTTGATGACGGTGGGTAGTGCAGGGGAGGAGGGTAGCAAGAGATCGAGGTAGAAGGGACTGAGGGAGGTGCTAGAGGTATAATCTTCAGAGTTTGTGTAGTAAGTCAGTTTCTGTCAAAAAGTCAACAAGAGAGTCAGGATTAAAGGAGGGTCCATCTGCAAGAAGGGAAGGTAAAGAAAGGGCCGCAGAGCGAAGACGTCGTTGAAGGTAAATTCTGCGTGCTCGTTGATAGAGTGGGCAGTCCAACAGGATATGTCGAACAGACACTGGAACCTGACAATGCTCACAGAGAGGGGCAGGGAGCCTCTCCATGAGATACCCGTGAGTAAGACGAGTGTGGCCGATGCGAAGACGGGAGAGAGTAGTCTCCCAACCTCGACATTGGTGACAAGAAGAAGGCCAGAAACCTATAACCGGTTTAATAGAATGAAGTTTGTTATTCAGCAGGTCAGACCAGCGTTGTTGCCAACGGGTGCGAAGGTGGGTAGCAATGACCGCAAAATAGTCCGTGAAAGGAACACCTCTATATGAAACTGGAAGGTCATGTACTGCTGACCGCGCAGCAGTGTCTGCCTGTTCATTGCCCTGTACGTCAACATGACCAGGGACCCAACAAAAAACAATATCTTTATGCTTGCTAAAGATACGGCGTAACAAAGGTGGATACGAAGAACTAGGGGTGAGGTGTATCAATTTTACGGATAGCCTGTAAAGCACTAAGGGAGTCTGAAACGACCACAAATGGTGATACAGGCATAGATGCAACGGATAAGTGCCACAAGAATGGCATACAATTCAGCCGTAAATATGCTAGCCGAGGGTAATAGATGCCCTGACGACGCTGTCCGGAAACACTGCTGCGAATCCGGCGCCGTCAGATGACTTTGAACCATCGGTGTATACTGCGATGGCATGGGAATGAGAACGGAAATGGTCTAGAAGAAAAGAGCGAGAAGCCGCCGTAGGCAGTTGGGCTTGCGCAAGGTAGAGGAATAGAACAGACACGGACAGCAGGAACTTCCCAAGGGGGTAGAGGAAAGGGTGAAGCCACATGAACATATAAAGGCGGAAGCTGAAGGAAGACAAGAGTGAATGCAGACGAAGAGAAAAGGGACGAAGTAAACAGGGGCGACGAACAAATAACGAGCGTCTACTAACATCTGTGACAATCCTATACATGGAAGGATTAGGAGGTCATGGAGCGAACATAATAGCGGAATGCAATGTGCATCGCGACGATCGGACAAGGATGGAATGTTCGCTTCTACATAGAGGCTCTCAACCGGGGAAGAACGAAAAGCACCAAGGCATAGCGTAATCCTGGTGATGGATGGGATTAAGGCTGGAAAGAGTGGCAGGAGAGGCTGCCGAATATATCTGGTCACCATAATCGAGTTTCGATAGAATTAGGGCCGAATGTAGACGAAGGAGAGTTCTACGATCAGCCCCCATGAAAGATGTCGAGGGTTTTAAGGAGGTTCAGCCGGCTATGACAAGTCGCCTTCAGAGAGGTAATGTGAGGTTTCCAGGACAATCTGCGGTCAAACAGGAGGCCGAGAAACCTGACTGTATCACGTTCTGGGATACGTGAGCCGTATAGGTACAATGGATGATCTGAGACCACTGAACGTCTAGTGAACGTAATTTGATGAGTTTTGCCACTAGAAAATTTAAACCCGTGAGTGGTGGCCCAATCAGAAACCCGGTTGATGGCATGCTGGAGGAAACTGCTATGAGGTGACAGTCAGCACCTGCACAAGCTATAGCAAAGTCATCCACATAGAGCGATGACCAAATATTGGATGGGAGAACAGATGCCAGATTATTTATAGCAAGCAGAAAAAGTGTTGTGCTCAGAACACATCCCTGGGGACACCTTCAGCTTGGACAAATCTCGGGAGAGTTCATTACTAACCCGGACCCGGAAATGTCTGTCAGTTAAGAAAGCCTTAAGAAAGAATGGTAGGTTGCCTCGGAGGCCTAAGGAGTGGGCCTGGGCCAAGATATTATATCTCCAAGTTGTATCATAAGCCTTCTCAAGGTCGAAAAGATAGCGATAACCGAATGGTTATTGCAAAGGCATTACGAATATACGTATCCAAGCGCAGCAAGGGTCAATGGCAGAACGGCCCTTACGGAAGCCATACTGACTAGGGAGAGACTACTGTGAGTCTCTAAATACCACATCAAACGTCTATTAACTAGACGTTCCATCACCTTGCAAACTGCACTGGTAAGAGCGATGGGACGGTAGTGAGAGGGATCACGTCCCGTAGCACCTGGTTTTCGAAAAGGGAGAACAATAGCAGACTTCACAGCTGGGGAATAACTCCTTGCGACCATACAAGATTAAAGAGTCAAGAGAGGACAGTAAGAGCAGACTGATGTAAATGCTGTAGCATACGAAGAAATGCCGTCTGGCCCAGTTGCGATGATCGGCAAGCAGAGAGTGTTGCCTCCAGTTCTTGAAGGGTAAAAGGCACATTATAGGATTCTTCTCTAAGAGAAAAAATCTAAGGGCTTTAACTCGTGGCAGACTTAGAAGAAAGGAACGAGGGGCAAAGATGGAGCCCCTGAGAAATGCGGACGAGATGATTACCAATTTCAGTGGCAACGGCAAGAGGGTGTGCTATATCGACACCAGCAACCTGAAGAACAGGAGCCGGGTCGGGGGAGAATTTACCACTCAATTTCCGCACTTTCTTCCAGACTGCACTCATCGAGGAAGCCGAAGTGACAGTAGAAACGTAATCTCGCCAGCAAGTGCGTTTGCATCACGTATGACACGGCGAGCAATAGCTCTCTTCTGCTTGAAATCAAGGAGTCTCTCTGTGGTTCTGTTATACCGATACCTGCCCCATGCAGCGCGTTTCAAACGCACTGCCCGAGCACAAGTAGGAGACCACCAAGGCACGCACTTCTGAGGATGCTTGCCCGAGGTTTGGGGAATAGAATGTGAAGCTGCTGTGAAGATGGAGGACGAAAAGAGATGTAAAACCTCATCAATGGAGGACGAGGTAGGAACCTCATGAAAGGCAGTAAGATGTGCGAAAGGTCCCATTTCGCCCGGTCAAATTGCCAGCGTGGGCAATGAGGAGGTGGGAAAACAGAGGGGACTTTAGGATGATTGGGAAATGATCGCTGTCATGCAAGTCCGGGAGGACAGACCAGGTGAAGTCAAGGACAGTTGATGAAGAGCAGATGGAAAGATCGATGCAGGAGAAAGAATGAGTTCGGGATCAAAATGGGTAGGAGTACCCGTATTTAAAACATGGAGGAAGAGAAGCAAGAAATGCCTCCAACTGAATACCACGGGAGTCACAGTGCGACCCTCCCCAGAGAAAGTGGTGCGCGTTAAAATCGCCAAGTAATAGAAGGGGTGGCGGTAAGGAAGAAACCAGAAAATCAATATCTGGGATAGACAATGTCCGCGAAGGGGAGAGATATAAAGAACAGAGTGTATACCACTTATTCAAGTGGATACGGGCTGCGGTGTAATGTAAGGAAGAAGGGACATAGAGCTGACGGTATGGAACACCAGTGCGTATAAGAAGAGCACTTTCTTAAAGGTTCCATCGGAAAAGGATCCGATGAATATAACAAATTATAGCCTGAAAAGGGCCTGATAACAGTGGATTGTAATTTGGGTTCTTGCAAACAGACCCCAATAGGGAAAAACTGGGAGAGCAACACCTGGACTCACCCTGTTACCCTGAGGCCTCGGATATTCCACTGCAAATAAGCCATGATTTATGGAGAGAAAGATATAAGTGGAAGTGAGAGGAATCTATGGACTAGGGTTAGAAAAGTCCACGTGCGGAGGTAGCGGAAGACCTGTAATCAGAGAAGGAGGAGGACGTTGTGAAGGAAGGGGGGGTTGAGACGAAGAAGAGAATGAGGAACCTCAGGTGGAGTAGTGTCCATCATCTGTCCAGTCTCTGTAATATATTCTGAAATAGCTTCCAGTGTTTCGGAAGACAAAGATGCAGAATGTGGGACTACATTAGAAATGGAAGAAGAGTGAGCAACGATCGGGAGTCTATAGACTGCACTAAAGTAGAGGACGAGGAGGTAGAAGAGGAACTGTCGTAGGGACTTGGGAGGGGACAGGGGATGAAGGTAGAGTATGAGGAGGAGGATGAACCTCCACACACGTTACAGAACTAGTCGGAGGCGAAGAACCTGGCAATAGGGATTTTTTTTGCCGGGCTTATAAGGAGGGGGCGCTGAGGTTAGGTGTAGGACGAGGCGGAGACTCAGAATTGTGCGAGTGAATAGAGGAAGGAGTGTGGATAGTAGGGAAGCCGAGGTAGGGACCTCGGGCCAAGACTTCAAAAGGATTCGAGACAGGGTGACGGAGGATGAGGCAAACCACAGAGGAAGCCGTGGAGTTGGGACCCCAGAAGCGGGGTGACGTTTAGCAATTCGAGAATAAATACGGGAAGTTTCCCTTGAAGGCGAAGATGAGAGACAGCCATAGCATAGGAGAAGCCTTCCCGCCCTTTGAGACAACGGATTTCCCGCCCATTCAGGTAAACCTGACAGGCGAGAATATGAAGGATGTGCCTCATGACAGTTAAGGAAAGAGGGAGGTAGAGTACAAGAAGAACTGGCATGGTCGCAGCACCACAGACTGGGCATTCGGCCATGGACCTGCAATATTTTGCTGGATGACCAAAACGCCAGCAGTTTCTACACTGCTGCGGTGTAGGGGTCCCTTCGAACTTGTAAACGTTTGACCTGCAATGTAGACCGAAGGTGGCAGTTCTCGGCAGTCAAACGTTAAACGAGCTATATTGCAAGGATAACGTCTTCGCTTATTAGCTGGGAGGACAAAAGTGTCAACTTTAAGGATAGGGAGTTCTTGGAGCTCAAGCTGCTCGAAAATGTCATCACCACATGTCTGGAAATTCCGTTGGACAATGGTGTGGGGCAAAATGACAGAACCACAACAAGAATTAAGGGAATGGTGCTTGTCAATAGTAACAGGTGTATTGTCAATGGTCGAAGAAGAGAAAGATGCGAGCTTGGCCAGCATTCTGGACCGTGATGATCGAGTGCCGCTCTTGAGAGCGTGAAATGAATGTTTTGACCAACATGGCGTAGCAGAGCCTACCAATACTATGGTCTGAAAGATAGGTATTAGGAGAAGTTGGCGAAGAGTAAAAACTTTGTCCATTGAGTAGTTTGAAACAGAGTTTAAGGGGAGTGCGCGACGAGCTTGTCGTTTTTGAGGGCGAGAAGAAAGTGTCGAATCGTCATGTGTGGGTCTTGGTCGTTTGGGTGTTGGACCAGGGGTGGTCCGATGGAGGCGACGAGTCGAAATTGCCGCACCGTCGAGGGAGAAGCCGGAATCAAGGTCAGAGAAGAGCGTAGGTCAGATGTATCTAAAGGGCCAGTCAGGTCCCTGGGACCTGAAGCAGGTGGTTAACTGGCACCTGCTTCAGGTACAGGGTAAGGGTTGTCCGAAGAGTTATCCATTAACAAGGTAGGGTCAGAACTAGGTCGGTATCAAGGGGCCCGGGGTGAGTCACGGATTAGGGCATCCATGGTTAGGTACTTCTTTCTTTTTGTTTTTAAGAAAAAAGAAGAAAAGAAATAAAAATAAAAAAGAATAAAAAAGGGAACGTGGAGGAATAGCTCCTAGGAGGAATGAAAGGTAAATCCCCCTCCGCGCCCAAGAGGACCTCAACACCGCAAGTAGTGCAGATGCTGCATGGAACCCGTCATACCCTACCCTTCATGCCAGTAAACCAGCAATCCGGGATAGCAACCTCACATCCACCGAGCCACCTCGGCGGACAAAAGGGAGGGCGGCCGGATATCCGCCACAAAGCATACCGCCTTGGCCACCACCCCGGAATCAAAGGTGGCCTCCAGAGATACACCAGGCCCGAAAGATACCCAAGGCCACCCCCCGGAGGACCGGGAGGGATGGGACATCCCAGGCGTCCAGATTCCACGGCAAACTACACCACCGCCAAGAACCTCAACGGAATGGGAATGGACCACGGTACCCTTCCCCCTACCTAGGAACTAGAAAGCCTGGAAGGCTCCCAGGGTAAAAAATGGGAAGGAAATAAGGGGGGGGATGAGGGGAGGAGGAGGAAAGGGAAAAGGAGGATGGGGAATATGGGAAAGGGAGGGGGATTGGGGGGAATAGGGGTTTGGTCTGAGGAAGAAGACCAAAAGGTCCACCCTCAGACCGTGCCTCTTTACCTCGGGGCAAGGACCCCTTAAAGAGGTATAATAAAAGTAGACCCACGGGTTTCGCCCCCCTCAAAACTCGAACAATTATGTAATTAATATTGTAAGTGCTTTTGTAAGTGTATTTTGGGGGTCGAAACAGACTAACCTACTTTACATTATTTCTTATGGGAACAATTTTGGTAATGGCACTTGAACAGCCTTTGGAATGAATTATGGTTGAAAAACCGGGTCCACTATATATATATATATATATACAGTGGGTACCCCCCGATTTCGATGGTACCCAAACACACCCTTTTATGTAAGTTGATTTTTTAAATGCTTTTGTAAGTGTAATTTTGGGGGTCTAAAGGCTAGTCTATTTTACATCATTTTTATGGAGATAAATTCGTTTGGGAATGGCACTTGAACAGCATTCTGAATGAAAAATATCGAAGTCGGGTACCACTGTATATATATATTATATACAGGGACCCCGGTTTCGTGATTTTTTCTCCCAGAATGCTGTTCAATGTTAAAAATTTGTTACCATAAGAACAAATTAAATTAGATTAGTCCTTTTAGTTCAAATCCCAAAGCACTTTAAAAACACTTTACATAATTGTTCGAGTTTGGGCATCACGAAAATTATGTAAGTGTATTTTTGTAAGTGCTTTTGTAAGTGTATTTTCAAAGGACTAGTCTAATTTACATTTTCCCCCTTATAGGAACAAATTCGGGGTTGGTTTTTGAACAGCATTGGGGAACGAATGAATCACGAACAGGGGGGCCCACTGTATATATATATATATATAAAACAGTGGCCCCTATTTTTTGGCCCCAAAAACCCCTTTTATGTAAGTTTATTTTTTTTTTTAAGTGTATTTTGGGGGAAAAGGGCCCCGGTTATTTTCATCTTTTTTTATGGAGAAAATTGTTTGAATTAAAATTTGGAATGAAAAAAATTGTGGGGGGCCACTGTATATGTATATAAAACAGTGGTACCTGGACTTACAATTTTTTTCTTCCCCGGGTGCTTTTAAAATGCCTTTCCCCAAATAATTTATCCCCAAAGGGGAATGTAAAAAGAGACACCCTTTAGCCCCCAAAAATTAATTTTAAAAAGGCTTTTAAAAAAAAAAATTAAAATAAAAGGGTATTTGGGGCCAAAATCGAAGTCGGGTACCACTGTTTTGTATATATATATATATATATGTATATATATATATATATATATATATTTTGTACAGTGGCCCCCCGTTTGATATTTTCTCTTTCCCAAAAATTTTCAAGTGCCATTACCAAACGAATTTATCTCCATAAGAAATGATAAAAAAATAGACTAGCCTTTTTTTAGACCCCCAAAATTACACTTACAAAAGCTTTAAAAAAAACCCAACTTACAAAAAGGGGGGGTTTTTTGGGGACCATCGTAAGGGGGGTACCACTGTATATATATATATATATTTATATATATATATATATATGTATCGTCACCCTTGGTTTTTTCGCTTGTCCCAGTTTTCGCCTTTTTTTGGTTTCGCCGACTTTTTGGGGGAAAATTTGTCTTAGTTTTACCGATTGTTTTTTTTTTCGCCAACCGTATGGGACCTCCCCCACCAGTGCCGCCCCACATACAAAGGCCAAAACCCCCCCCCCCAATTGTCACGCAGTCTAGCATTGTTTCTTTTGGTGAACACCCCCCCGAGTTTATACAAAACATTTTTAAAATTTTTTTGGGCCTTGATTATTGTGGGGACTACTAAATAAGCTACCATGGGCCCAAAAAATCCTAGTGCCACCCCTTTTGGAAAAAAATGAGGAACACTGTAGAAATGAAGAAATAATAGAAAAATATGATAGTGGGGAAAGGAAAAACGAAGTTTAAGAGTGTAGCAGGCATGCGGGGGGGGTAGCATGCTAGGGGGGTAGCATGCATGCAGGGAGTGAGCAGGCATGCAGGGGGGGAGCAGGCATGCAGGGGGGGTAGCATGCATGCAGGAGTGTAGCATGTATGCAGGGAGTGTAGCAGGCATGCAGGGGTTTAGCATGCATGCAGGGAGGTAGCAGGCATGCAGGGAGTGTAGCAGGCATGAGGGAGTGTAGCATGAATGCAGGGAGGGGAGGGGTGCAGGGGGGTAGCAGGCATGCAGGGGGGGTAGCATGCATGCAGGTAGTGTAACAGGTAGCAGGGGGGGTAGCATGTGCAGGGGGGGTAGCATGTATGCAGGGGGGTAAATTGCAGGGGTGATGTATGCAGGGAGGAACAGGTATGCAGGGAGGGCATGTATGCAGGGAGTGTAACAGGTATGCAGGGGGGGTAGCATGTATGCAGGGAGTGTTTTAAAGGTATGCAGGGAGTGTAGCATGTATGCAGGGGTGTAACAGGTATGCAGGGAGTGTAGCAGGTATGCAGGGAGTGTAACATGTATGCAGGGAAGCATGTATGCAGGGGGGGGGTGCATGTATGCAGGGAGTGTAGCATGTTGGGAGGGAGTGTGGGGTGTTGGGAGGGGAGTGATCAGGATGCAGGGGGGGTAGCATGTATGTAGGGGGGGCATGTATGCAGGGAGTGTAGCAGGCAGGGAGGGGGGGTAGCAGGAGGGGGGGGGTGTAGCAGGCAGGGAGGGGCAGGCATGCCGGGGGAATGACCCCCCGGTAAGGACTTGGTACCTAGAGTCCTTATGGAGGGGGGTTCCCCCCTTAAAAAAATTGGGTCTCTTCCCTCTCCCATCTTCCCCTCTCCCATCCCCCCAACATCAGTCTTCAAAAAGGTAAGTGCCCCCTTCAGTTCATTCATTTGTGCATGTAAATCTATCTTTAAGGCCCCCAATTTTTTTTTTTCCCAAATTCTGGGTTTCTGAAACGGATTAATTGAATTTCCCTTATTTCTTATGGGGGGAAAAAAGGTTTTTTGGGTTTTGCCGATTTTGGTTTTTTCCGGGCCATCTGGAACGGATTAAAAAAACCAAAAACCCCCGGATGACTGTATATATATACAGTGGTCCCGGGGTTTGATTTTTTTTTCGTTCAAGAATGCTGTTAAAAACCCTTTCCCCAAAGAATTTATCTCCCCCAAGGGGAAAATGTAAAATAGACTAAAACCCCTTTTAGACCCCCCCCAAAAACATTTTCAAAAAATTTAAAAATAAACTTACATAAAAAAGGGGGGGGTTTTGGGGGCCATTCCAGGTACCACTGTATATGTACAGTGGTACCTCGTTTACGATGGTCCCCAAACTCACCCTTTTTTTTAAGTTTATTTTTTTAAAAAAAATTTTTTTTGTGTAATTTTTTGGGGGCTAAAAAACTAGTCCCCTTTTACAACATTTCTTAAGGAGATAAATTGTTTTGGAATGGCACTTGAACAGCATTCTGGAATGAAAAAAAACCCCAAAAACAGGTACCACTGTATATATATATACAGTGGGCCCCCCCCCCTAAAAAAATTTACTCCTGAAGTCTTAAGCGCCATTACCGAACAATTTTTTTTTTTGGGAAAAAAATCACGTAGGTTGTCATTTTTGACCCCCAAAAAAAACTTCCACAAGCACTTTTTAATTTATACTTACATAAGTGTACTTTTGGGGCGTTTTGGGGTCCACTTATATATATGTATGTATATATATAAAATATATGTATGTATATATATATATGTATGTTTTATATATATGTATATATATATATATGTATGTATATATATATATATATATTTTGTATATATATATATGTATGTTTTATATATATATGTATGTATATATATATATATATATATATATATATATACAGTGGTACCTCGACTTCGATTTTATCATCTTACTTTTATTCATAACCGATATTTATAACGTAAGAAATTTGAAGGATTTACATGTTTGATTGCCCAACCTTTTCCCGGCGTGTCCGGGGGCCCCCCGCTGAGCGCGCACCCCCGGGGGTCAGTGCTTTGTTTAAAAAACGGGGCGACCACCCCCCCCCCCCCCCCTTCATACCAGTATATTGTCATTATTCCACTGTTTTTAGGGGCTTAATTTCCTTAAAAGCTACCATGGGCCAAAGGGGGAAAGCCCCAAAATTCGCCTGTTGTAAAGAAGGGGGGGGAATTGAAGCATTTATGGGGGAGTGTAGCATTTATGGGGGAGTGTAGCAGGCATGGGGGGAGTGTAGGGGCATGGGGGGAGTGAGCATTCATGCAGGGGTGTAGCACCATGCAGGGAGTGTTAGCTTCCCCTGGGGGGTGTAGCATTAAAAAAAAAGGCCAGTAACCCCAGAAAAGAATTGGGGTACCCGGGGGTTAAGGAAAGGGGGGTTCCCCCTTCCAAACACTAACATACTACCCCCCCCTTTCCCCTCCCCCCCTCCCCATCAACAACTCTTCAAAAATGTAAGGAAGTTATTGTTAATTTTAAAATGTGTATTTAGGTTTTTTTTATTAAATTCTTTATTATTTAATGAAAAAAGTTCAAAAAATTTTTTTTATTTAACTTTTTTTGGAAGTCTTGGACGGATTAAATTTTTTCCCCATTATTTCTTGGGGGAAAATTGATTCGAAAAAGTTTTTTTTCCCCTTTAAAAAGATATGCCCTCTCTGGGATTAATATCGTAAAGTGGGGGTACCACTGTATATATATATTTTTTTTTTTTTTTTTTTATTAACACATCGGCCATTCCCACCAAGGCAGGGTGGAAAAAAGAAAAACTTTCACCCATCACTGTTTGCCAGAAGGGTGCTTTACACTACAGTTATAAAACTGCAACTTTAAACCCCCCCCTCCTTCAGGGTTCCCGGCACTGTACTTCCCATCTCCAGAACAAAAGCCGGGGCCTGCCTTTCCCTGAATCCCTTCATAAATGTTTTTTTCCCCCACACTCCAACAGCCGTCAAGTTTAAAAAAACCATATGCCTCCTTCCCCTTCTATCAAATATATATGTATGTATATATATATACAGTGGCCCCCACTTGTTTTTTTTCTTCCCCAAATGTTTTTAAAAGTGCCATTCCCAAAAGGGGTTTATCCCCATAAGAAATGATGTAAAATAGACTTTTTCCTTTTAGACCCCAAAATTACACTTACAAAAGCATTTAAAAATAAACTTACAAAAAAGGGTGTGTTTGGGGACCATCGTAAGTCGGGGTACCACTGTATATGTATGTATGTATGCTTTTTGTATGTTATATATATATATATATATATATATATATACAGGGACCCGGGAAAAAATCCCCCCGGGAAAACGTGCAATTATGTAAGTATAATTTTGTAAGTTTTTGGGAAAATTGGGTTTTTGGGGGCCCCAAAAAAAGCCCCCCCTACATGACATTATTTTTAAGGGTTTTGTTCGGTAATCATTTAATAGGCTTCTGCAATAATTTTTTTGTTAACCCGGGGGGCCACTGTATATATATATATAAATATATATATATATATATATATATATATAAACTTAAGACTCTCCCCCGACCTCTGCCCTTCTGACTTTAACCTTGTTCATCGCTGTCACCCCGTCCCTCTCTGCCCTATTTCTAGGCCTTCCCCCCAAAAATCACAAACCGGGGTATTCCCACGCCCCCTCATATCTTCTAGAGGCCCCGTCTCTTATTCTTTTTGCGTCCTGGCTACCAAAAAACCCCACCCCCTTTTCTTGGTACTTTTTCTCCTACCCCCTTTCGTCCCTCAAGATTCCCCTCGAACGTGCCCCCTCTCTCCCGACCTGTAAGATGCTTAGTCTTGTTTCGAGTCCCTCTTCACTAATGTCCCTCTGGATGATGCCCCCTTTAAATTTTTTCGGAGAGAAGGCCAATGAAGGGTTACTTCATCCCCTATACCTACGGGGTGTCTTTTTTTGATCTTACCCCCCTTTTTTGCGGGGACTTAAACCCCCTTTTTCCCTTTTAAGGTAAATATTATTCTCCCTTTTTGGGGTCGCTATGGGCTCCCCCTTTTCTCCTGTTCTTGCTAATCTTTTTTGGGAAAACTTCGAGACTGTTCTTTTCCCCCCTATTGATTCGTCCTTCACTCGGCTCCGCTTTTATGACATCTTTGGGGCTTTTGGGCCCTTTTCTTAAGGGCTCTTCCAACCTTTTTTTTATGCTCTTAAAAATTTCCCCTTTCCTTAAGTTTAAAGCTGATTGGGAATCTAATTCTTTGCTTCCTTTTTGATGTTCATGTCCACCGTTTTGTTACAGGTTTTGGGGCCTTTTTCCCTGTACCGCAAGCCCATGCACAGTGGCATGTACATTCATTACTTCTCTTATCATGCCTTTTCCCTGTCAAGAAGAGGTTCTTATCTCCCTCTTTCCCCCCTGCCCCCCATCTTTTTCCTCAGTTTTTGGGCAGAAATTTCCCTCTTCATAATTTTTTTTCCCGCCTGGGCTACCCTTCCCATTTCATAGACTCTGCTTTCTCTCGTGCTAAAAAAGGGCTTTCTTCTCTCCCCAAACCCCCTCCTGAGAACTCTCCAGTCCTCTGCCTTCCCTACATTTTGGTTTTCTAATCTCAGCAACTCTCTCCGTTTTAGACATCAAACTTACCTTTTTCCAAACTAACACTCTTCGCACTAATCTAGTTCATACCTCCCCTACCTCCCCCCGATTCTCCTGGTGGGGTACTCTATTTCTTGCTCCTCCTGTCCTCTTCAGTACTTTTGGGGAAACTGGCCCCTCTCTTTCTGACAGACTCAGGGAGCACAAAAAATTTTTGGGTTTTTCCCACACTAATAATGCTCTTTTCTGTCATGTCAGAGATCACAGTCATCCCATTGATTGGTCTTCTGCTAAAACTGTCACCCCCCCGCTAACTTTATATCGCCGCCTGGTTGAATCCTCCCTATACACAACTTTCCCTGTATGAATCTTAGCCCTGGCTTTGTCTCTGTTGATCTTTCCTCTCTCATTACATTTTGCCTTTTAAACCAGAACACCCGTGACTTAACCGATTCCTTCCCTGTCTTATCTTCCCCTTCTCCTTTTTCTCCTTGGGTTTCTTTCTTTCTGTTCTTTTTTTTTGCCTTGTATTTTCCTTCTTTTTTCGTTTTCTTCCTCTCGTACCCCCTTGCGGGTCGCTGCCTCATGCAGTGCTCCTTCCCATGACTGTCTACTCACTACCTTACTACTACCTTTACTCTACCACTACTACCACTACTCCTACATTTCCCACTCTCTTGTACCCCCCCCTGTCTGCCTGCCTAAAATACCCTTCCTCTGTCTCTGTGTGTTGTGTGACTTTGTAAATGGTCCAAGTCAAAACGTCGTCGTAAGCTCCTCTTTTTATATGGGGTTGTGTGTGTATATATATATATATATATATATATATATATATATAACTGGGAATTGCAAGAGCAGGAAATATTCACAAACACTGATCTCTGGCCGACGGAGACTCCGAACCTGAACCTCATGAAAAGGGTGAGTGCTTAACACCGTACCACACTGGTCCAATACCTTGGCATCCAGCTTTTGCTGACGTTATTCCAAGGCAGCCAGCTTTCAGGCAGGAAGGCTTACATGTAATATATATACAGTGGCTTTAATTTTTATTCCAGAATGTTGAAAAACGAATTTATCTCCCAAAAATGTTGTAAAAAAGACAGTCCTTTTGACCCCTACACTTACAAAACATTTAAAAAAACTACATGGGGAATTTGGGGACCATCAAACGGGTACCACTGTTTTTATATATACAGTGGTCCTCAGTTAGATGGTCCCCAAAATCGCCCTTTTTGTAAGTTTAAAATCTTTTTAAGTATATTTTTGGGGGTGTAAAGGGCTATCTAACATTATTCCTTATGGGGATAAATTCGTTTTAATACTTGGCTTCTCAACAAAAATCAATCATACCACTGTGTATAAAATATATATATATATATATATATATACACACAGTGTATATATATATATATATATATATATATATACACACAGTGTATATATATATATATATATATATATATATATATAACACAGTGTATATATATATATATATATATATATATATATATATATATATATATACAGTGGACCCCAGTTTCGAAAATTCACTCCTGATGTCTGCTCAGCGCCATTCCAACAATTTCTCTTTTGGAAAAATGTCCCCTAGGTTAGTCTATTTCAGACCCCCAAAAATAATTGCACAAGATTACAATATTATACTTACAAAAGTGTACGATTTCCGGGGTTTACAAAACTGGGGGCCACTGTATATACATATATATATATATATATATCAGTGATACCCCATTACAGGTCCCCAAACACATCCTTTATGTAAGTTTATTTTTTTAAATGCTTTTGTAAGTGTAATTTTGGGGGTCTAAAAGGACTAGTCTATTTTACATCTTTTTATGGAGATAAATTCGTTTTAATGGTAACAGCATTCTGGAATGAAAAATATCGAAGTCAGGGAATGTTATATATTTTTTTTTTTTTTTTAAAAAGTGGCCTCTCCCCCGGGTGACCCAAAAGAAAGAAAATCCCCAAAAAAAAAAAACTTTCATCATCATTCAACACTTTTACCACACACATACATAATCACTGCTTTTCAGAGGAGCTCGAACGACAGCGGTTTTCCCCCCCCGCTGTCCTACCCCCGACCCCTTTTTAAAGTGCAGGCATTGTATTTTCCCTTTCCAGGACTCAAGTTTAAATCAAAACGGTTTCCTAATCCCTTCACAAAATGTTACCCTGCTCACACTCCAACAGATCGTCATGTCCCAAAACCATTCGCTCCATTCCCCCCTCCACGCCACACATGCTTGCTGGAAGTCCAAGCCCCCCCCCAAATCCTCCTTTCCCCCTTTCCCCCCCCAATTTTTTTTCGGGGAAACCCCCACCCCCCTTCCTTTCCTACAGATTTTCGCCTCCAAAGTCATTCTACTTTGATCCTTTCCCCTTCTAAATGACCAAACCCCTCAACCCCCTCTTCAGCCCTCTGACAAATCTTTTAACTCCAACCTTCTCCTAATTTCCACATTCCGAATTTTCTAAAAAACCCACTTTCCCCTTAGACAGGCCATCTCCACCCTCCAGCCCCCCCCCCCTGCAGCATTTGCAACCCATGCTTCACACCCATATAAGTGTGTTGGTACTTATTTTTTCCCCCTTTTTTGCCTCCGGGGTAACTTTTTGTCTCCACAGACCCCAAAACGCACCACTCCCTTTTTCCTTCATCAATTTTGGTTAACCCCTCATCCCATAAACCCATCCGCTGACATGTCAACCCCAAATATCTGAAAACATTTACTTCTTCCATAATCCCTCTCCCAAAAGTTTTCCAATTTTTCATTTAAATCTTTTTTAAAATTCTTCCAGAATGCTGCTCAAGTGCCATTACCAAATAATGTCACGTAGGTTAGTCATTTCAGCCCCCCCAAAAAAAAATTGCAACAGCACTTACGAAAATACTTTCATAAATTTCGGGTTTGGGGATGCACAAAAACCCCGGGGGCCACTGTTTTATATATAATCCCTTCCCCCGTATATATTAATAAATGAAAAAATAAACTTTCGTTTTCCTTTTGGGCCCCCCGCCGGGGGAAACGCCGCTTTTAAAAAATATATATATATATATATATATATATATACAAACATTTCAAGACAAAATACAAAATACAAGGGAGTAAAACAACATAGATAAAACTCAGAGCTACATGAAAAATCCGTCCAACTCCCCGGCGGGGGGCCGCGGCCCAGAATACTGCAGGCATTTCCCTGGGGACGCAACACTGAGTCTCTGAAACAGGAAGCTGGCGCCCTGTGGTCCTTGGTTTCTATGATGTTTTTTCCCCCCACTCCAGAAACTTTAGAGCACACTTGCCCCATGCTCCAGGGTCTCCGACCCTATTGGGATGAAGAAAAAAAGAGGGAAGGTCTTCATTTTCGGGTCTTCTGGGTCTCCCTGTGGCTGGCAGCTCCACCCCCCCGGCAAGGAGTGGGGGTAGGTGTCTGCCAATGTGGCAGCACAGGTGTAGTCCCAAGCAATTGACCATCCTTCCAGGGTAGCATGGTGGCTCCATCGGACGTTTTGACTTCCATCAGACCTCTGCATTGGGGTTCCCTGAGCTGGGCAAGGGCGGGCGAGGCTTTTTTTTTGGCATTGACCCCTCATGTCTAGCATACTTCCCTTCTGATGTGTGACACACTAGACCAAAAATCCGTTGGCAGCCGCGCCCTGCCGCAAATACCCTATGTTCGGTGAGTAGGGGGGGAGGGAAGAGCAACACCAATCCGAATGGCCTGGGGTCGAGCGAGCCCCCCGAGGGGTTTGGGAAAGCAAGAAGGAAATCTCCTGAGTGTGGTGTAGACCGTCATTTAGCACGGTAGTTACGTTCCAAAAAAGCGTGTTAGGTAAAATCATGTTAGATAATTAAAAGAACTTATGGGAAAAAGGGTTACGTTCCTGGGGTCCCGAAAAGCCAAACAATTTTTTTTTTTTTGACCAACAGATCTTACAAAAAAAAAGTGAATATGAAAATTGTAGTTCATTATCGTGATGTATTATGTTGTTTTTACTGCTTAAGACTACAAATGTAACAGAAATAATAGTGTTTACCTTAAAGTGGGTGCTGGTGTTTGTGGATGATTGTGAAGAGAGGAAGAGTTATGCTGTGGCCCTACTGGGCTGAGGTGGATGGTGGGGTTTTGGAACAAATTGGGGAAAGTAGTCAAGCCCTTCAGAAAGTCAGTCAAGTCATTCAGTAAGTCAGTCAAGTCATTCAGTAAGTCAGTTGTATTTGCTGTCAGTTGTCATTCAGTAAGTCAGTAAAATCAGTCAGTAAGTCAGCGCTTCAGTAAGTCACAAATTCAGAAAGTCAGTAAGATTCAGTAAGCGTCAAGCATTCAGTCAAGCACAGTCAAGCAGTCAGTAATCCAGTGTGCGTCATTCAGAAAGTCAGTCAAGTCATTCAGAAAGTCAGTCAAGCATTCAGTGTCAGTAAGATTCAGTAAGTCAAAGTCATTCAGTAAGTCAGTAAAATCATTCAGTCAAGTCATTCAGTCAAGTCAGTCAGTAAGTCAGTCAAGTCATTCAGTAAGTCAGACAAGTCATTCAGTAAGCCAGACAAGCATTCAGTAAGTCAGACAAGTCATTCAGTGTCAGTAAGTCATTCAGTAAGTCAGGCAAGCTTTAGAACCGACAAGTCATTCAGTAAGTCAGACAAGTCATTCAGTAAGTCAGGCAAGCATTCAGTCAGTAATATTCAGTCAGTCAGTAAGTCATTCAGTCAGTCATTCAGTCATCATAAGCCACAAACTTATGTTTACCTTTTTTTATGTGTACAAAGTAACACTTCATTACGCCCACAGGTTATGTCTTGTCTAATATCAGTTTTTTTGTTTAAATTTAAGACTTAAATGCTTACACCTTTTTTTTTCCACTTTAAACACAGTATGCCTACGGGTTCATGATTGTTTCAGATACAAGATATAAATTTAAAAAATCAAACAAAACACAATCATATCTTGTAGCAGAGAAGAGGGACTGGAGGTATGAATTACAATGCTGGGATTGGGGTGGGGGCATGGGCAGGCTGGGGGGGTGGTGTGGGTGGGTGAGGGTTGGGGGGTGGCAGTAGGTCCCCCCCATTGACTCAAGGTAACCCAACTGCGCACTCAAAATTTTTCCCCCCTTTCCCCGAACCGTGTAAAGGTAATTTCCGTAGTGTTACAAAAAATGTGCCGCAATTCTTCAATAGTGCTATCCCCCAAATCGTGCCAAATAAACTTGTGTTAAATGACGGTCTACTGTATAAATCAATTATGTTCACATTCTAACAGGACACCCATCCAAAGACCATTTATTCAATTTAACATTCTCACTTTGCTTCCTGGATGGGAAAGAATTTAGTAATTTTGTTGAAGGGGAAGTGGAGGTAATCTTCCTTATGTGATAAAGGATGGTACCCTGCTACAGGCTTCTGGTATACATCTGTCTTGGTGGTGGTTGTGTCTTGTATAAACTCTATAAAGGTGTTATGAGAATTATGAAAATATATGTTTATGGAAGATGGTATAACTTCACTTCCAGCTACTTTTGTCTTTCCAGTCAAATTTTTATCAAAATTTTCCCTTATTTTAATTAAGTTTGTGTTTCTCATTTCAATACAATAATAAAATTTTACAAACCTGCAGTACTAGCTCAGCACGTGCCACCCCCCTTAACCATTCTTGTGTATGTCTGGGGGGGGATCACGCTGTACCTATAATAAAATAATTTACAATGTATCACATAGAGAAAACAATAAATAAATCAATTACAAATTTTATCATGAAGATACTTTTTTTTTACTGCAAACTTCTCAGCTTTCTTAGAACAATATGACTTTTTTACTAGGCCTGCCCAGATGGGTTAGATCATCATACCATTATCATCATCTCCTATTCCTCCAACCCCCAATATAATTCTTTCACCACTACAGTCAAACCTTTTGGATTGATTACTTGTCGAATAAAGGGTTTTTTGAATGGGGTTTTTTTAAAAAAAAAAGTCCTGGTTTCCATACTTTTTTTTTTGTCGATAGACAAGTTTTTGTAAGGAACAGGAAAAAACGGCTGGTCATGTGCTCATGGAATGCAACTGACAATGGTGGGCATGAGTCAGTATAACCCTTCGCATTAAACATCTCTTGAGCTTTTGTTGTGATTCTTGTGTACTTTTTTTTTATTTTTTAGTATTGGGCAATTTTTTGTTGGGGGGAAACCATCACAGACCCAAAAAAAAAGAGATGAAACAAAAATAAAATTTTAAAAAAACACTGTTGAGTTTAAAAAAAAAAATTAGAAAGTGTAAGATCGGTTATGTGGCTGATATGGAAAAATTTTTTTGGAAGTCAGCATTTACCATTAGCATGATTTTGGGGCCCAAAAGGAAAAAAAATTAAAAGCTGACCTTCCAAGCGTAACATCCTCTCCCAACTCCTCTCCTCCACCTCCTGCTTCAGTATGTCATTAGTCATTCAGTGTGGCAAGCATTCAGAAGTCAGTCAGTCAAGTCATTCAGTAAGTCAGTCAAGTCATTCAGTAAGTCAGTCAGTAAGCCACAAACTTATGTTTCCCTTTTTTTTATGTGTACAAAGTAACACTTCATTACGGCCACAGGTTATGTTTGTCTAATATCGTTGTTTCCTTCTTAATTCTAAGACTTAAATGCTTACACCTTTTTTTTGCCACTTTGAGCAACACTGGTATCCTACTGGGGTCATGATTGCTTGGGTCAAGATATAGTAATTTAAAGATCAAAACAAACACTCTCTTATTCTTCACAAACACAGCTAGCTTGTAGCAGTGGACGGAGGAGAACTACGAATGCTGGGATGGTGGGGGGGGCTGGGGACGGCAGGTGGTCTCCCGCGATCCAAACAATGGCCCCCTGAGGAAATGGGAATTTTTTTTCCTTCCCCCGCAAACTGTGACGTTTTTCAGGTATAAAAAAAGCAGCCAAAGATTATCATACATAGCAGATTGTAGAGCACCTGATCCCAAAAGCGAGTACATTTCCATTCTGTTTGTTTTTTTGGTTATCCTGGTTCTCTAAAATATGCTGCTATTTTGATAATCAATGTCTGTTCTTTTTATGAAAAAAATTTTCCCGGTGGAAAAAAAAAATTTTTTTTTGCACAGGATTCTTAGAGCGGTAAATAACCAGGGCTTACACTTGAAATCACCTGATGCATTCCCCAAAGGGCGGGGAAAACGCCCTTTGCTGTCTTGAACCCCGGTGCATTTTCTCTTGCTGACTGATAAAGTTCTGTTGGCATTTTCTTCCAGAAAACACTTGTCTTGTCAGCATTAAACATTATGTGGCTCATAGCCCCCTCATGGACTGCCCACTGACTCAATGGTTTAACCCACCCAGGTGACTTGCACTAAAATTTTTTTTTCCCCCCGGCCGTAATATCAATTTTACTGTGTTAGAAAAAAATGGCCACAAATCTTCAATCGTGAAAAAAATAAAGTGCAACATAAACTCGTGCAAATAGGCTACTGTACAACAGATCATTGAGCAAACATTATGATGACCTCACAGCATTACTAATTCCCTGCATACCAGTATGTCAATCATACACTCACTGAGACCTGGCTAAAGCCTGGTATTACAGATGTCTATGCCATTCCGGTTACATAGCCATACACAACTGTAGGACAACCGCAAGGGGTGGAACAGCTATATACTACTCAGATCAACTTGAATGTATAAATAATTCTTGCAAAAGGGGGGAACATGGAGAATATATTATAGCTAAATTTAAATCAAAAGACCTAAAAAAACCCCACAGTGATAAACATCTACAATACCACAGTCAAACATTTACCACTTTAGTGAAAAATTAGAAAACATGATTTGATGCACACCTGAACAAAGACCATTTGCTCCACAGGTGATTTTTTAAATAAATCTCCTACATAAGCAGGACCCACAAGAACTGAATTCACAAAAATATGAGGAACGCTTTTTTTCCATCAACAATAACAAAACCTACAAGAATCTCTGAGACTAGTATCTCCCATTGACTACATCTGGACGAACAAAATGTCCCTTTAAAATCAGGCATAATCAGAGACAACACCACAGACCACTACCTACCTTTTATAACCAGCCAAAAGGAAAAATTCCCCAAAAAATACTAAAGTTACCTTCACACTACATAACGAGACAGCTGTTAATAACTTTTAACAGTTATGATTAACATCGAGGATAACGAGACAGAATTATACGTATTTAGATACCGATGAATGTATTAATAATTTTTTAAAAAAAACCCCCACCTCAAAAAAAAATTGCACTAAAAAAATAAACAGATTAAAAGAGACTGAATAGTCCTTAACACCCCTTTTTTAAACCCCTTTTGGGGGTTTGCCGTACTAGTACAGCTTACACCAGGGTTTTTTTGTACTAGTACGCCTTTTAGTGCCCCAAATCAAAGAAACAGGCTGTTAGGCCAGATGGAGAGAATGGGTCTGTGGGCAGTGTGCGCAGTATAAAAAAAACCCCCACCACACAGTGCATAATGAGGAAAAAAAAACTGACCGTGTTTTTGGTTTAAAACACACTTTGGCTATTTTGTATGGTATT